>JBCFYV010004538.1:0-21240 GCA_039000515.1 Timema cristinae
CGTTTATTTAAGTAGCTCACGAATAAAATCTAAAACTTGTTATTTTTCTCAAAATAACTATGGTAAGCTTAAAAAGACTTAAAAAAATTTTTGGGTCAGAAAAATAATACTTAAAAGTAAAATTAGATTAGTTACGACAAGGCAGCTGTTAGATTTATGATAGGTTTGTGGGATGCAGCTATTAGTCTACACACATCAACGACCACCCGCACCACTGATGTCACCATAAATATTTGAACACACTGAGGGCTAGATGTTAGGAACCACCTTCTTCGGAAATCCGAATGCTCTGGGTGCAGTAACACCAAATAAATCCGATTCGTGTTGGTCCGTCCGATGTGGGCTAGCGGGCGCTTACCTTGACTGCGACCTTTCAGCGATTAGATTTTGGTTGGAAGTAGAGAAAATGCAAACATTGATTACATTTTACTATATTATTTGTGTTATTCTATAGATATTGATGATATCCATCAAAAGTGACAGTTGCAGACATGACTTGATGATTGAATATATTAAAATGGTTTTAGTAAGCAACATCTACTGTTCTTCCTTCCTACCAAAATCATACTACGTATGTACGTGTGTTGTAGCTGCAGCAAGCATTTCGGTGGTAAAAATAGTAATGTGTATGGAATCAGATAATTTCACCTCCCTGACCCTTTGGGCTGCCCTAATATAATGCCAAGTACTCAAGTAATCTAAGCGACGACTGTCCTCACAGCGTGTGACCAAAAAACATTGGCAGGAAGCTCCAAAATGTCTTAAGTTTTTAGTTTGCGAAAATTTACGTCTCTGCGTGAATTTACCACGTTCGTTTGACCATTTGGTCGCTGCTCAAATCTCCAATGACGTTCTAGCGAATGGGGAATTCGTTCCAACTATTGATCCCCTTTCATTTTTATATTATTTGAAGTGTTTCCTTGACTTGGAATATACACAAGGTCGTTATGCCAAGATGGACGTAATTTCTTAACAAAACTTAAGTTCAAGTTAGTTTATTTTTCTTCAATAATAGTTTGTACGAAATAACAAGTCAACTGAAGAAAAAAAAAACCATACCACAATAAGGACACCTTAAACAATGCCACCATAGTAATTTTTGGTAATTATTATTGGCATACTCACACATAAATCGAGTATATATCGATTTGTAATGGATGCGCTTCGCAACTAGCGATCCCAAACGGCCAAAGCTGTAACTTTCAAAGCTGACAATTGAATTCCTCTTAATTTTCAATGGTTTGTTATCTCCTCTGAAATAACCAAATCTTTTGTTAAAACGTTTTAATTACTGTTTTGAGAAACATCTGATGTAAAACAACCTAAACACGTTTTTTGTTTAAGAGTAATCTAACACATCACTGGATTGTACACGTTTTGACAGACATTTTTTCATTTCGAGCTATATGTTTTATATTTAATATTATAAAGCAATTAACACCATCAATTGCTTGATTAAATATCAGAAAGCCTAAATACCAATTTAAATTTATTACACAAAGAAAGCTCAAGGTCATAGGATTTTGCTTTAGTTTCATGTTTCGACGCCAGTGTCGCTGGCGTACGGACCATCACAATAATGTAATTCGCACGTTATAGCACACGATTTGTAGGTTAGCTTGTATGGACGGTTCGACAAATAGCGTGGAGCTTTGCTTCCGAGAAAGCAAGGATTTTTCCCTCACAGTGTGCGTCTTGTCTAGGTTCCGTAGACAAGTTTGGACTTGATAAGGTAACACTTATATATATTACCCTCTTAATTTTATTTTGGATTCATATTTTGTATTGGAATTGAATAAAATTGTGAAAATAACCCATCTATATTATTAATCTTTATAATATATTATGTTTATAGGTATGATTTGTATTATTTTACTTAGGTATGCCAGCCAATACTTGAGTTTCTCTAGTTACCTTGATAAGTAGTTTGGTACCCCAAAGCACTTGAGTTGTGAATATTCAGTGTTATCCACATTAATTTGGTGTTTTTTCGAATATAACTTCCAATGAAAAGTCATACGTTGATATACTTGTGAATCTACGATCCAACTTTTACTAGCATTAACTTTATAATTATTATGGACTAATCATTATCTTGGATTATGTTTCTTATTAGGAGTTAGCTAATTTTAGATGGAGCGAGGAGATTTTAATATCATTACGACGAGGCAACATGATACTTTCCATACTTCTTCTAAGCATGTGTTCTATTTCGTGTTTTTCTATTATCGTTACCATTTTCTCTCTCGTTGAATAACAATCTTCTGCTACATCACCGGTTGTACCCTGCATGGCAACTGAGCCATTGTTGAGTATCCAAGGTAGCCAGAAAAAACAATGTTTGGTTGTCTAGTTAAAATGAGAATAGATGTTGAAAACTGCGTAGTAAAGTTTAAGCAACGTTGCCAAATGTAAAATAATGGTTTGGTATACGGTACTGTACCATATTTACAAAGCATCTAAGCAGAGACCTTTGCCATGGCTACCTTCATTAAACCAACAATGAGATATTGTTAAAATTGAAGATAGTACTTAAATGGTTGGGTCCTTGGTACCCTTTTAACTTCCCGCATGCTACTGCGCATTCCTCTTTCTGCCCGACTCACTCATTCCAGGCGCGACTACTCGCAAAGCTCAAAGCTAAGCTACAGCACTGTTGTCACGTTCGTGCAACACTGTAGTGTATGCTATTTTGTAGTTTCAAGATAAGTTGGTTTGGTTCTCTTTTGAAACTTTATTTCGATAAGATTTTGCTGGTATTCAAGAAAAGGGCTTGTCGTAAGTTGCATTTTGTCAATATTATTGTTTAGTATAAGATTTGATTTGAATCTGATATACTATTGTGAGCGGAAAGTTGAACTGTTTGGATGCTTATAACCAACGAGTAGGAACAATGAGTTTTGAGGTTACTTTTTGTTTGTACGGTGTTATTAGTAAGTAATAAAAACACATACATTTAAATACCAACGGTCATAATACATTGCTAAGCTATATTATTTACATTACAGTGATTTCTAACTATTCTATAGCGATTTGGACACCCTGTGTTAAATTATTGGAAATGGGGATTTCTGAAATGGACTGAAAGCAGAATACATGTGTGTGGATGTGGTTTCATATTCGAACGCTTAGGCCGCATTGAGATGGTCAATGGTCGCGATCTCATGCCTAGGCTATGCCGCGCTAGGCGCTAGCAGAGGTCACGTGGGTGATACCTCGACAAAATGGTGGCTGGCTGATCGATTATATTGTTCTAGGTATAAGGATGTTACTAGTATAATAATTTATAACGCTTTGTTCTTCACTGTGTAACTTTTGGTTAAACCATTTAAAGGTTTTATTTTTCAGGATTGTGTTTGAGGACTATATTTTGATTAATAATACAACTTTGTTTTAAAAAATGTTCCTTGAATTGTGTTTGTTTGTTTACTGGAATTGTGTAGCATATTAACACGCTTTCTGGTCAGCTGTATTTAAGTTCAATATGTCCTCCTCTCCCACCCCCTTCAATATTTGCTTTGGGCCATGTTAGTGGATCAGGGGGGGGGGGGGGGGGTGTCGGCAAGTTGCCTCATGTTTGCTGGGAAGCTAAGTTTCGACAACTAGGGGTAGAACTGAGTAACCCTATCCTAATTTGAACAAATTGTTTGTATTAAAATGTTCTCAGAACAAAAATACGTCTTCTATTAAAGTAATTAGGAGAACAATGGTCTATTTTAGAAATCTTCAAGGACAGGGTATTAGAGTCTGCGCTTTCTTGATACCTATGGATCTGCAGATATTTTCAAAGATATTGATGACGTATCATTTTCTTGCCCCATCTTTGTCGCGACCTGACCTACTTGTTTTCAGGCGTGTGAACTAGTTTGTCTAGCGATATCATATCAAAGAAGATAAATACACAGTTGTTGCCCGAGAGTTTGGTGTAGAATGCAACATCTCATCACGTCCAATCAAACCATTAGCAGTGGCGGGAGTGCGAACGAAGTGTTCCCAGGGGAGTTTTGTTGAAACTTAACACTTATTATCTTCTCTTGCTCGGCCTGACGGATAAACTCAACCACCAATAAAATTTAACACTCAACTTTATATTTAAGCCTTGTTCTTCCAAAACAATACTCGCCCATTTGTCCTTGTTTTTCCAAAACATACACTTGCCCATTTATTCTTGTTCTTTCATTATTTACATTTGCTCATCTGTCCTTTTTCTTTCATTACTTTCACTAGTCCATTTGCTTTCATTCTTTCACTACTTGTACATTTGTCCTCATTCTTCCATTACTCACACTTGCTCATTTGTCCTCATTATTCCCATATGAACACTTGCCTATTTGTTATTGTTCTTTCAAAACGGACAATTGCCCATTTGTCATTGTTCTTTCCAAATGAATAATTGCCCATTTGACAATGTTCTTCCAAAATGAACACTTATTTTTAATTTTCCTACCAAAACTGATTCTTGTCCATTTTAAAATTTTTATTCCGAAACGGACACTTGTCCATTTAAATTTTTTTATTCCTAAACGGACACTTGCCCATTTCTTCATTTTATTCTTAAACGGACGTTTGCCTATTTTTCCATTTATCTTCCAAAATGGACACTTGCCCATTTTTTACTTTTTGTTCCAAAATGGACACTTGCCCATTTCTCCCTTTTTGTTCCAAAACGGACATTTGCCCATTTCCCCTTTTGTTCCAAAACTGTCATTTACCCATTTCCCCCTTTTGTTCCAAAACGGACATTTACCCATTTTCCCCTTTTTGTACCAAAACGGACATTTACCCATTTTCCCCTTTTTGTACCAAAACAGACACTTGCCCATTTTCCCCTTTTTGTTCCAAAACGGACACTAGCCCATTTCCCTCCCTTTCTTCCAAAACGGACACATGCTCATTCCCCCCTATTGTGTTCCAAAACGGACACTTGACCATTTTTCGATTTTTGTTCCAAAACGGACACTTGCCCATTTTTTTTGCTTTTTGTTCCAAAACGAACACTTGCCCATTTTCCCTCTTTTTCTTTCAAAACGGAAACTTGCCCATTTCCTCTTTCTTTCAAAAATGGACGCTCGCTCCATTTCCCCTCTTTCTTTCAAAATGGACGCTTTCCTAATTTCCCTTTTAATTCCAAAATGGACGCTTGTCCAATTTCCCTTTTACTTCCAAAATGAACACTTGCCCATTTCCTCCTTTTCTCCTTTTTATTCCAAAATGGATACATACCCATATTTTCCTTTTTCTTCCAAAACGAACAATTGCCCATTTTTTTCTGTTTCTTCCAAAACGGACACTTGTCAATTTTCCCCTTTTTCTTCCAAAACGGACATTCGCCTATTTTTATATTTTTTTTTCCAAAACTGACACTTGCTAATTGGTCCTTGTTATTCCAAAATAAACACTTCTAAACCAAACCAGATACTTGTTGGCCTATTTATCCTTATTCTTTCAAAACAGACATTTGCCCATTTGTTATTTTCTTCCAAAACGGACACGTGCTCATTTATATTGTCTTCCAAAATGGACACGTGCTCATTTATCCTTGTTCTTTTCTCAAAACGGTACACTGTGCTCAATTTATCCTTGTTTGTCCAAAACGGCACATTACAGTGTTTTTATTTGTTCTTGTTCTTCCAAAACTGACACTTGTTTATTTGTTCTTGTTCTTCCAAAACGGACACTTGTTTATTTGTTCTTGTTCTTCCGAAACGGACACTTGTTTATTTGTTCTTGTTCTTTCCGAAACGGACACTTTTTATTTGTTTCTTCCAAAACGGACACTTTATTTATTTGTTCTTGTTCTTCCAAAACGGACACTTGTTTATTTGTTCTTGTTCTTCCAAAACTGACACTTGTTTATTTGTTCTTGTTCTTTCCAAAACGGACACTTGTTTATTTGTTTCTTGTTCTTCCAAAACGGACACTTGTTTATTTGTTCTTGTTCTTCCAAAACGGACACGTCTCATTTATTCTTGTTCTTCCAAACGGTCACTTGTTTATTTGTTCTTGTTCTTCCAAACGGACACTTGTTTATTTGTTCTTTTTCTTCCAAAACGGACACCTGTTTATTTGTTCTTTTTCTTCCGAAACGGACACTTGTTTATTTGTTCTTGTTCTTCCGAAACGGGCACTTGTTTTTGGTTTTCTTTTTGTTCTTCCAAAATGGGCACTTGCCCATTTGTTCTTACTCTTCAAAACGAACACTTATCCATTTTCCATTAATGTTATAAAAAACACAATTTGACCTAATTTTTCCAACATACACACATCCATTTTTCCCATTATTCCAATCATACACTCCCCACTTGCCATCATACTTCCAAAACGGACTCGTGACCATTTACTCCATTCTTTTATTTAGAATGGAGTCTTGCCCATTTGTTCTTCTTAATTCTTCCTTATCTAAACAGACTCTTGTCTGTCTTCATTTCTACAAAAACAAACACCTGTTCATTGTATTTTATGTGTAAATGTACTATTATGATTTAATTTAGTCATAAAGAACGTATTTTTTATTATCAGTTCTAATAAAAGAGGGCTAGGAAGGAGAATCTACTCCTACCGACTCGTCCGATGCTGTAATCCTGTCTCCTATAATAGTGTCAATCTGTTTTTCCTATGTTTTAGGTGCTCTCGACCCGGTTTATCAGCATGTGAGCTGTTGACCAGAGCGGTAGGATGAAAGTGAATAACCTGCTGCAGGTCCGTCACGTCTTCATTGGATCGCCCCGTGCAGGCGTCTGTCGACGAGAAGGACATGTCGTCCCCCCTGGGCAAGGCGGTGGTCAGGGAACTCCCCTGGGATGTCAAGGCACCGCCGATCAACAACGATCTCAGCAATGGACTCCTTTACGATGACATATCCGATGACGAAGAGATGTTTCTGCGATTTTCGGGTGGGGAGGACGATGACGAGGAGACAAAGGTCGCCGTCGACGGTAAAGGAGTTCCTAGATCGGATATTGGCCCCGCGAGGGACGTGAAGGTGTGCGTTGACGGACAGGACGATGCTAAGAGGACAGAGTGTTCGGATAACGATATTAAGGGACACACGAGTGTGGAAAGGAACATGTTGTGCGACGATAGTAGGAGTGATGATGTGAAGGTTTCTTCAAGGAGTGATGATTCTAACACCCACATCCCGGACAAGAATGCAGAACTCGAAACGATGGTCGCGAAAACATTCGGTAAGTCAATAAATCCTTCAAGGGGGAGATATTGCAATCGAAACCTTTACAGTAGCCTACATAAGTTTGGAATGAACATAACACTTTTTCCATGATCTCATGTAGTCTTTAGTAGCACACACCACAGCACGCACGCACACACACACACACACACACACGATGTTGGTAGGAAGCCCATTCTGTAAGACCTCATTTCTAACCAGAATCCTATTGTATACTAGTATTTTGTTGTCTTTAAAACAGACTTATTACCAAAATCAGGCTATAGTTTAAAAGTTGAAATTTTCCACTTGAAAAGTTTAAAAATCCTCAAATTTTGTTGATCCTTAAGAGCTGAACACTTGGATAAACAAAAAGTAACTGTGATAGGAGCGTACATGGATCTTTATGAATCAAGTGATGTAATTTAATAGGAGAGTCACAACACAAATTGTATTGTCATTTGTATTTTCCTCATTCTCTGTTCTCCTACCTGACAGCTACATACAAGAGATTTATAAACCCATTTGGTTACCAGCGTTTGGAAGTTTCTGCTTGGCTGTTCTAACAACTTAACTCTCCTCACTCCGCAGAATAATTATACAGACACAACCTGGAACAAAAACAAGTTATTGATAACGATAATCAAGGTTTCCAGCGACATGAAAAAGTTAGAATTATTTTTATCAAATTAAAAGTTTCTCACAATCATTTTAAATTATACTGGTGTAAGGTGATATTTTAGAGTCTCATTATGATCTCACTGAATATAATTTAGATTACACTACAGTACCATCTAGCCCCTGGTTTAGGCAGAACTCCTTTAACCGTTCCATACATAAATACATCCATACTTCATGAATGTAAATTTGTCTAAAAATATTATTCATCAAGCTGCAAACTTACTAAAATAGTGTGTCCAATATACTTAAATATTTATATAGATAGTGGCTGGAAAAACACTTTGGCTCTGGAAAACCTGGACACCTTTAGGGAATTTTCAAAACACAGTTTGACTGGACATCCTGATTGTGAGGTTATAATTATGTATATCCAGACACTGGGATTGGTTCTTGAAAAACAAACATTCATGATCTTTGCATTTGTCAGATCTATCATGTATCATTCATGCATGAATAGCTTATTTGACGAGTAAATTACTGTGAACATTATTAATATCAAAATATTCTGTATTTATGATAATATAGTAAGTGGACCTATCTTAAGATCTAGGATAATTTCTAGCAGAAATGCCAAACACTATTGGGGGGAGGGTCCATATAGTTGAATTTTCAGGAATATAGGCCTATGTTTTATAGTTCAATAAGACTACTTGGTTGAGTTTTGCGTGGGGAAGGGGGGAGGGGGGTTATATTAAAAACATATTCTTGAAACAAATGTTCTACTTCATTTTGGGGCTTGGGGAGGACCATAGTTAGGTGCAGGGGGTAAAGTAATTCTGTGTGGGTGTGAGGAGGGGTGAAAATATTAGTGTCTACAATGTATCGTTTATTAGCTGTTATCTGTTGAATCTTCCCCTCCTAGTATCTGAAGCAGGGTAGCCTCTATATAGAATACATATCACTACAGAGGGTTTCAGGAAGATTGGTGACATTTCTCAAGAAGTTGTATTTTGGTAGGAAGTACCGGTACGTTATCTAGCCAAAACCCCACTGTACAGTACGGTTCTGAGACGAAACAAGGCCTTCCAGAACGAGCTGTCCATCAAAATTAGCGGCTTGGCTATGTGCATCTGTGTAATTACTTCACCAGCAGTCACAGAACCAGGACCAGCTAAACATTTCTGATTTATTGCTGTGCTGTTAAAGATTTTCTGGGTTTTATTTGTTTTTAGTCGTCATTGACATTCATAGAAAGTTTTGCGTAGCGTTTGTGAACATATTTCACAAATATTTGGAGAACTAGGGATAGTCCCATTCACTTAAAATTTCTGTGTTTAAAAGGACCGATAGTGCTTACAAACTCTCATAATCAAATCGTTTGCCGTCGAGTAAACCGGCCACTTCCATACCGCGAATCCCCCCATTTTAATAATGCAGACTCTCTCAGCGTATTTATATACTCGTACTTACGTGAAAGGAGATTGGAAAAAATACTAGTTTGGGGGGGGGGGGGGGGGGGGGGAGATAACACCAGCACACCATGCTGGGATTCGAACTTAGACCTCCCTATATCCAGCAAACCAAAAATATTTTACGCATTAGTCTGCATGTCCACGAGTACAGGTTTGTTTTCTACCAACATCTTTACTTGGCTCCACTGATTGAAATGGTTGTGGCGACCGAAACCTGTCTTTCTACCCCTTCTCGCCGGTCACGTGGCACAGTACCTTCAACATAACGCCGTATTGTGTGTGTGATGACGAACGTTATAGCATTTCCACTCTACAACTTTTTTTATTTTATTTTTTAAATTTTCATCTCCCGCTTGTTCCAGGGAAGCTTGGAAATCCGCAAAGCTCTCCCCCAAAAATCAATACGTGCCCGCACCGTTCGGTAAGGGCAGGCATAGATATAAGCCCGGCGATTTATTTTTGTTTTATTTTGAAAGGTGTTCAAGAAGGGAATGTGTCACTCGTTCACTCATCTGAGTGTGCTCGCGAGCGGTGGTTATGACTGAGCAGGGAGCTGACTGACGATATACCTCCTTCTGATAACATTTCACCCTGATCCTAGGCCATAGCTACTCTTCCATTCATCATAAAAAAAACAATTGTGTCAAACATTCTTGTAGCCCAAAGGTATAGGCCATAGGATAGTCGTCAAGTAGGCCTAAACGCTGAGAGGCTGACCTGTGTTGAGCAGGTGAAGATATATTTATAAACATGAAACAATCCTAGTGCACCCAAATAGGATTCGAACCCCGGTTTTCAGTTTTGCTTGTTGGTTCTTCGAAAGCTATATGGACAAACACATTTTAGAAATAGCGCTACAAATTGGAGGACGCCAACAAGGGTTTCAGTTCGGCCCCAAAGAAGGTTTTATTGGTGGAGTAAACCATGGTCATACTACTCCTAGTCCTCAAACCATCAGCGAAAATTTTGAAAAATTTCCATCTAGAAAGTGCCCAGCGTTTTCCATATTGTAAGGTTTTTACTACCGCAGGGAGCTAGTTAGATGTTCAGGACGCGCCAGGCTTGGTCGAGCGCTTGGCGATGCGAGGTTGCCCGATTTCTGTAACTTCGGCAACGCTGTACCCACGCACCAGACGAGGCACCCAAATTCTCGCGTGTTCATTGTAGAACATTGACTGTTTATACTCTTTTGTAATTTAAACACAAGAAATGGATGCAATATCCATAAACTCCCGAAATTACTACTTTCCCACTTTCTCTTGTGCGTTTTGGGTCCTTTTTGCTGTAAAGCTTGTAGCCTCATATTGGAATCACTTGACATAGTTGAAAAACGAGCCATCTCGGATTTTTTTTTTCACATTTCGCTCCCGTAGATAAAGTCTCAAAAAGGGTGACTGAGGCGGAACCCTATACAAATTAACTACATCTTACAAGTGCACCTAATCTCATTAGCAACACTTCAGGGATAAACCATATTTTTTTAGTGATAATATAGTTAAGTTGTATCTTGTATATTGGTGCCTCCGACCTCTCGCGATAAACCGTATTGTGAGTGATAATCGAGTTAAGTCGTGTCTTGTTGGTGTCTAGGGCTGAGAGGAGTATTCCATTCCGACCCACGCGTATATTACACTTGCTGTTTAGATCCCCAACCCGGCGCTCAGACTTTACCAATATAACCACAGCAGGAACCGTTGTTAACCAGTATTAAGTGGGTTTATCAAAACAAACAATAATATCGGTTTTGATTCATATCGATCGTATTTATTTCCGGATATCAGTTCGTGATCTCAAGTTTACGGCTACAGAATCCGACGATGAAAATGGTTGTGGTAGATTGCAAAGCAAACCCTATCGCGAGGCCACGGTGGCTCGGGAGTATCGGCTAGTCCCGCCTGGCCTGGCTGCTGTCGCGGCAACACGACAAAATGGCCGTCAAGTGGACGATTCGTTGTTCTTTCTTTATTCGTACAGTAGAGTAACAGTATGGCTGACTTGATCATTCAGATAATCTTGGAATTATTAAGATGGCGGGAACCAAAGAAATCACTAATTAAGTGAGCTAGACTGTTTAAACAGGATTGTTAAGTTTGGCATGATTTTATATGGATCTGAAATCCAGGTCGATAGGTACACCATGTCAATCAAATTTTATCAAACTTTAGAAGAAAGATCAAAACATCTTTTGGTGTAGGAGCGTGGTAAATAATGTTTTCGAGAATTCTTAGAACTGATTTTGGGGTAAGCGTACGCAATCAGCGCGTCTATAGGTAAACTTAAATTTAGAACTCTATCCAAGTCGTGATTATTTTAGGAAACGCCAATAGGCCTAAGCCAAGCTTGTGACTTGATTCGAGCTTCGATAGTAAATTGATTTTATCGCGCTGTGAGATATGAACCTAAACCTAATTGTGTTCTAGCCGTGGCATTTTTGAAAAAGTTTTTTTTTTTTTCAAACTCATCTCATAAGGAACACAGATCTCGACGGCATTGCTCCCTACCACTCTTGTCTTTCAGTACGCTTTTGGTTCTTTCATTATAGAAAATTAAGTCTCAGAAATTTCTATCTTATGTATTGCCTATCCCTAATTAGTTTTATTGTAGGATTGTTGAATCCATCATTTGAATACAATTATTGCGATCATTTAGCATTCAAAATTCACGGAACTTTTCCAGCGACTTTCGACTCGTTGCGTTGCAGTACGGCAAGTGTCAACCTCGGCACAATTATTTGGTCTTGGCAGGTTAATTTAAAACTTGCAGGCTCGCCGATGAACAAATGAGTGTGGGGATCTGTGACGGGGACATCGCGGATTTGTCACGTTCGTTTCAACGATCACGCACCTTTTTATTTGTCTGGGCTGCTCAAAGCTCTTACTTACCGGCCACGTCAAAATAATCGTGCTATATCCTTGGTTTTAGAAAAAAAACACACGATACAATGGCTTGTTATAAAAGTGACCCCCCCATTCCACCCCCTAATTTGTAGTTTCTCTCTTTAGTGACAGCCGAACAGGGTCTATACCTCGATTTTGGTTGGAAGTAACAGTGGAAAAAATTCAAACATAATCGAACAATATTAATAACATTTTACTTTGCTAATTTTGTTAATTTATTGATATTGATAATATCTATAAAACGTGATGGATGCAGATAGAATGACTTGAAGTATGAAAATATTAAAATTGTTTTAGTAACTTCAGTAACTAACTTCTACTGTTCTTCCTACCAAAATCAGACTGTAGTTACCTATTAAAGCTCTTGTTTATTCAAACTCTTACACAAGTGGGGTTGATAGCATTCAGAAACAAACACATTGTGTTATCAGTGTGTGTGTGTCACTAGACTCAATTTTGACCTATTCTGACACAGTAAAATCAGCTTTCTTAATTTGAGCCTCTCAGAAGCCCAGAGTTTCAAATTCAACCCACAACAACCAATTATTTTCTCAATAAAATATGGAATATAGGCCTATCCTCACGGAAAAAAATGTGTCAACTGATTTGTAAACCCTGATTTATTTATTATACACAATTACACCCTTAAGGCATTTTTTTTTTGTAAATTTAGGGGCTCACACCAATAATCGTAAAGATACAAAATCACATTTTAAAACTATTAAATTTAAAATAAATTAATGTAGAAATACTTAAAACTAAATATTCATAACATGCCCTGTAGAGTAATAATTAAATAAATGAAGTGTCTAAACATTGTTTAATGAACGTCTCATTTGGTACAGCATTGGTGTGAGAGGTCACAGGTCCTAAGTTTGAATTTGTTCAGAGGACATGTTTTATTTAAAGCCTCCCCCACACATCAGAATCTCATTAATTTACTAGCAGGGGTGTTCATGTTACTAGACATTAAGATCAGTGCTCTCTTTGTAATATTTCAAGCCAACTTATTTTGAGAAGTGAGAATATTCAAATTGTCATTCAACTTGAATAAGTTTTAAATTAATTTCCATGTTTAGTTTAGGTTTTATTAAGCTACCAATAGGCATATTATTACAATGAGCATCTCCCATATTGGTAGGTTGGCCTAGGCCTAATAAGTGTTTTTGGATTGATTGGTTTTACCTCTCTTTGCGCCTTATTTAGTTTGTTAAGCTCTAATGTAATTCAGGTTAATAGCCTACTATTCATTCTAGGGCCTAGAGGTCGAAACAACAAATTGACTCAGTTGAACATATTCAATTATGTTAAAGTTCAACTATGCTAGTACAGTAACTCATTTTTACCCAAGTCTCACTGATAAAAATTTAGTTGAAAACACTTAGTAAATACTTACATGGTTTTTTTTTAGTAAATAATTGCGTGGTTTTCCTCATCAAACTGACCATGCATGATGTTACAAAAGTAAAATTTTACATTTTCAGAAAGTGGTCTGGCAGATGATGACTTCCACTCTACCTTGTGTCATGTTGACACCGAGGGGGTCACAAACAAGCATGTAAAATCGAGAACTGCAGTTAACATTCCCAGGCTTGCAGAATTCAGCACATCAGGAGAGCCCCGGAATATCGAGCAATGTCACAATTTGTCGGAGATCTGTGTGCAAAAAAAGGAAAACATATCAAAATCATATGAAGAAAGTGGATGTGAAATGACTATTTTTGATGGACCAAACAAAGAAAGCTGTGCTTTAGGAACACATATAGACCATGCTATATTGGAGGTCCACCCGACTGATAAAATGATCTTGTACGATGTAAAAGAAGGAAACATAGAGGCTAACCAAGATAAAGCGAAGTCAGCTGAAGAAGATGGAGTAAAGGTTGATACTGAAAAATGTCTAAGTAACTTCCCAAATGTGGAGAAAACAAAAGGACCTATGGAGACAAAGTGTGAAGGATGCATACCGCCATCAAGAACAGCTGGACCATTGGAAGGGGAAACTTTTAATCAGAGGGAAACACAAATGTTAGAAGAGACAAGTGAACACGCCCTTACTGAGCCTATGGAGACTGATAAGGTGGAACTGCCGAGCTATGGTGATAAATATATAGATCGTGGACTATTAGGCATAGGGGCAGCTAACAGAAACTCAACAGATTGGAACAATACTCATAAAGAGTCTGAAGCCAATATAAATATTGAGTTATCGAGCCCAGCAGTACCATGTGAAAATCAAATAAATCTCGATGGTCAAAGTCCATTCACTATTTTATCAGGGGATTGTCATACCGAGGAATCAAAAACTAAAGTGCTGTGTAAAATTCAAGTATCAGGAAGTGAAAGTGACGATTCAAAGCAAGTAAAAAAAGAGACAGTTGACGTGGATGCTTCTTATGAAAAGAGGCGGGGGGATGAAGAAAACATGACTGAAATTACTTTGATATCAAGTGAAAAGATAGTTTTGGGTAATGAAGGCGAGGTAACCAAATCCTTAGGAATTGAAGCATGTTTAGAAAGAACTGAAGCCAACCCTCTAATTAAAAGACTAGTACAAAATAATGAAAACGGTGAAAATATTGAAGTGCTAGGGAATAACAGTGTTGAATTCCCAAATAAAAACAAATTGTGTGACAGGGAATGTGAGAGGTTGAATGACTGTGAGGAACTATTGAAAAATACACAAACTGATGTGTTTTGTGAACCAAGGGGCTTTGAGGATAAAAATGAATCGGAAATTAAGAAGGAAATACCTTTTTTAAATAACATCTTTGACAAAGTTGAGGTCACAAAGCAAATAGATGCTAATGCACCAAATGACAATGGGTCACCGTTGGAACATGAAGCTGATCTTACAACGAAAGCCCAGTTAAGTGGACAAAGCGACCCATTACCTTTAAACTGTACGGATGGTACATTACAACAAAAAGAGTCTATGCCATCTTGGAAAGGCGTAGAATGTGAAGGTGCCAAACATGAGGAAAGGGATCTAGACAATATTAGGACACCAAAAGTGTTGAGCTCTGAATGTCACCACAACAATAAAGATGAAGGAAATGTAGTAAACATTAAGATGGTAGAGAATATCAATAGACTGGAAGTGGAATCTAAATCAAACCTGGTCAGGGAAGCTGTATCCTGTCAAGTCGATGCGTCGGTCCCTCGACCAGAGGAGACAATCTTTGCTCACGGAGAGGGCGAGGAGGAGTTAGGGGGGTTGAGTAGGGAAGCAGCTCTTGACCTTAAAGGTAAACATATTTGTAGTTGAGCAGATTCTGGGCATGTATCTGGTTCACTGAATGGTGTAGATATATTTTCTTAATCTAAGGAAGTATCTACCCAAATGACAACTTGGCCTAGGAGCTTTGTGCATCATCTTGGTCAAGGGAATAACCTGCATGCGTTTGCATCCACTTGGGATTATACTAACCTACCAGAATTAAATGTGAAATATGAACGTAATAGTAACCATCCTTTATATTTGCTGGTCTAAAGGGAGCAGTGTGGGGACAATGTGATGCAAGTGAGGGGTTAACCCTTGTTAGTAAAACAAATAAACTTCTCCCTTCGGCACAGCAAAAAGTGTAAGAAAAGAAGAAAGAAGTTTTGATTGTTCCTATCAAAGCCTAACCCAACTCTATTTCACTTTCTCTTCCTTCCCCATTGTTTGACAATTGCTATTTTACATGATTTTCATACATTTTTTAGGTACAAGGCAAGTATTCCTGGTTTATATTAGAAATGGAATATTCTTTCAATGATGATTTTATTATTGTTCATTTTTCAAATTATATTGCTTCATTGAACAGATTCATTGTAAGCATCCAAGAATGGCCATAGGACAAGACAATCATTTTTGAGAATATGAAGGCATAACATTTTAATAAGCTTGTTTAAGGATAATTTTTGAGCTAAGAATTCAGCTAGCTACTTTGTCATTTTTGGCACTTAGCTGTTTTGTTACTAATACTCACCGCTTTGTCTTTGTTGGAACTTAGCTGTCCTGTTACTAATACTCACCGCTTTGTCATCGAAACTTAGCTGTCCTGTTACTAATACTCACCGCTTTGTCTTTGTTGGAACTTAGCTGTCCTGTTACTAATACTCACCGCTTTGTCATCGAAACTTAGCTGTCCTGTTACTAATACCGCTCGTTGTTGTTAGAACTTAGCTGTACTGTTACTAATACTCACCGCTCTGTTGTTGTTAGAACTTAGCTGTACTGTTACTAATACTCACCGCTCTGTTGTTGTTAGAACTTGGCTGTCCTGTTACTAATACCGCTCCGTTGTTGTTAGAACTTAGCTGTCCTGTTACTAATACCGCTCCGTTGTTGTTAGAACTTAGCTGTACTGTTACTAATACTCACCGCTCTGTTGTTGTTAGAACTTAGCTGTACTGTTACTAATACTCACCGCTCCGTTGTTGTTAGAACTTGGCTGTCCTGTTACTAATATTCACCACTCTGTCATTGCTGGAACTTAGCTATTCTTATTTTATTAATACTCGGGGGGGGGGGGGGGGGGGAGTCATTGGCATAACTAGAGCTCAGGTCATGTGACTCACTTGCCACTAGCGAGTAACACCTTAGTCGCCCGGTGTGACAGTAAAATCACACTAGCATCAGATGTTATTTAACACCAGTAGCAGCTGGTGAAGTAGCACAGTGCGACACAGCCTTAAAGGCTCTCTTGGTTATCTTTGAATGTTTCTGTGAATTTGTTGTGAGCTTGTCAGATCACTAATAATTAAAGATTGGTCAGAGGGAAATTTCTTTTACTGCAAGTTACTTGTTTTGAGGAATATTTTTAATAATATTCATGATCATTAATATACATTTTTAGGGCATACTTGTTAATTTTTAGATCATTTAATGGGATTTTAAAGGGCATATTTGCATTCATAGCTCACGATTTTTAAGGTCATAAACATCCAAGCTTTAAGCATGATTCACATGTTCGCTGAAACAAGAGAGCAGAATTTTCCCTGAGAGGCACAGCAAGTCGCACTCTCTATGTAAGTTGACCCATGATGCATTGCAATGCAAACTTTAAGAAACAACAACTGATTATCAACATATTTTATTTTAGATCATTCTCCTGATATTAATATTTTCAAATTTTAATGGTGTGTCATGGCACACACATTCTATTAACGGGTTCCTTCAAATCTCCTCACAAAAGCCAATGAAATTGTCCACTTGCTTCTGGCTGTACAGTGCCATATGTGCATGCATTCTGATTTGAGATGATTATTTTAAGATTTGAGAGGTTCTCCCTTGCCAGAGCGGACAAAGTAGATATGATTTAGCAGAGCAGCTTGCTTAGAGCTCCTCACATGAGCACGTTTCTATTCTGTGCTTGTTTTTCAGCGAACGTGTGAATCCACAGTTTGTCATAACTGACCTGGTCTCTTACTAACACTTGGTTTCATTTAGGCCTACCTATCTATTAATGGCCTGGTTGGGGGGTGGTCTTCTTAACTACTTATTTTTAGCACTATGTCTTACTACCCATTCAGCTTGTACGCCTACGTAGGCCTACTAATTACACTGATGGGTTAAGGATGAGGAAGGTAGAATTTAGAAGAAGTGCACCCACATTTATGTGGAGAGAGAGAGAGTGGGAAACCATTTAGGAAAAAACCACCCTCAGTACACCTGACCAAGATGACATCACGTTTTTACCAATCACCGGCAGTCTAATCTATTGTGGGAGTAGGGCCTTAGACCACGTGGGCACCAAAGTGGGTTCTTCTTGACAAAATCTGGAACTAATACATCTGTTTTGGCAAGAGCTTTGCATCATAACAAACATAGGCCTAATGTTAATTTATTTCAAAGAATGGCATTTCTTGCTCTCAACATTTTCTTGTATCAACATTTTTAAATAATTTGAAATACATCCTACAACACCTATTTAAAAGGTTTTAGCAATACAAACTTGGTGAGTGTTTCACAGTTTAATATGTTATTGAGAGAGTAGTTTGATTTCTTGATCAAATGTTTAGTTTTTGATTTAAACTTAACCTCTTCTAATGTGTGTTAGTTAAATTTTACATCTGAGGTGCAAGTCTACTTGTGTGTCGCAATCTTGTTTCATCAGTTGTTGTTGTTTTTAGAGGAAAACCTGAGTCGCAAACGATGTTCACCTACAACGAAGGTAGTCTCAGACCCCAAGAGACTCAAACTGGAAGATGAGGACTTGTGTCGAGTGGAGAATCACCCTGAAGTTGAAGAAAGGGAACATGTGCATGAAGTTGAATTAGGGATATCTCGACCTAAAAGAAGAAAAACAACTGAAGATGACTTTATTATGGTTTTCAAAGAGGAAACTTGTCCAGACTCACAAGTGCAGGAAGAGACTGCCTGTAAAAATAATGCACCGACACCTTCTGCACGAGATATAGAAACCTTGAGTGGAACTGGGCTGGACAAGTGCTTTGCACTTGATGGGGAGAAACAAAGTTCTATGGTTGACAATGAACAAGTGGTCACATTGGGTATGTTTCTTGTAGACAAGGAACAAAGTGTGACTGCTTTAGACAACGAAAAATATATGACTACATTGGACAAAGGGGAAAGTTTATTTGAAGAAAGCAACCGGCCTAGCTTACCAGTAGTGGATGAAGGGGAGGGTATATCATTTGTGGACAAAGAAGACATTTTGCCTGCTTTGGACAAGAACAAATGTATAACAGACAGTGAAGAAGGCTTGTCTACTGTGAGTTATAAAAAATGCTTGCCTCTTGTAAACAAGAAAGAAAGTTTGCTAATTTTAAATGAGGTAGAGGGTTTGCCACTTGGGGGAGACACAGAAGAAAGTTTGCCTGTTGCAGACAAAGAAGAAAGTTTACTGGTTTTACATAAGGAAGAAAGTTACCCTGTTGTAAACAAGAAAGGAAGTTTGCTTGTTGTGATGAACAAGAAAGAAAGGCTTGTTTTAAACAGGAAGAAAATTTGTTTGCTGTGGACAAAGAAGTAAGTTTGGCTGTTGTGGACAAAGAAGAAAGATTGGTTCTTGCGGACAAGGAAGAAAGTTTGCCCACTGCGGACAACGAAGAAAGTTTGTCTGTTGGGAACAAGGAAGAAAGTTTGCCCGTTGTGAACAAAGAAGAAAGTTTGCCCATTGTGAACAAGGAAGAAAGTTTGCCTGTTGTGAACAAGGAAGAAAGTTTACCCGTTGTGAACAAGGAAGAAAGTTTGCCCGTTGTGAACAAGGAAGAAAGTTTACCCGTTGTGAACAAGGAAGAAAGTTTACCCTTTGTGAACAAGGGAAAGAAAGTTTGCCCGTTTTGAACAAGGAAGAAAGTTTACCGTTGTAAAACAAGGAAGAAAGTTTGTTGAAAAAGGGAAGAAAGTTTGACCGTTTGAAAAAGGGAAAGAAGAATTTTGCCCATTGTAAAACAAAGAAGAAAGTTTGCTAGTCTTAGACCAGGTAAAAAGTTTGCCCATTGTGAACAAGGAAGAAATTTTTGCCTGTTGTGAAAAAGGGAAGAAAGTTTTGCCGTTGTGAAACAAAGAAGAAAGTTTGCCCGTTGTGAACAAGGAAGAAATTTTGCTAGTCTTAGCCCAGGTAAAAGTTTGCCCATTGTGAACAAGGTAGAAAGTTTGCCCGTTGTGAAAAAGGGAAGAAGTTTGCTAGTCTCATCAAAAGGGAAAAAGTTTGCTAGTCTTAGACCAGGTAAAAAGTTTGCCTGTTGTGGACAAGGGAAGAAAGTTTGCCGTTGTGAACAAGGAAGAAAGTTTGCTAGTCTTGGGACAAGGAAGAAAGTTTGCCTTTTTGTGGACAAGGAAGAAAGTTTTGCCCTTCTGAACAAGGAAGAAAGTTTGCTAGTCTTAGAAAAGGAAGAAAGTTTGCCTTTGTTGGGGGAAAAGGGAAAGGGAAAGTTTGCCTGTTGTGAACAAGGAAAAAAAGTTTGCCCGTTGTGCACAAGGAAGAAAGTTTGCTAGTCTTTGACCAGGTAAAAAGTTTGCTTTTTGGAGGCAAGGAAGAAATTTTGCATGTTGTAGAGGAGGGGGGGGAAAGTGTTCTTTTGGGAACAAGGAAGAAAATTTGCCAGCTATAGGAAAAGGAAAAAATTTTGCTTGCATCAAGAGAACAAAGTTTGCCAGTTCTAAACAAGGGAGAAATTTTGGCCTACCATTCGAAAAAAGTTTTCTGGTTGCTGATAAAAAAGAAAGTTTGCTTGTATGGGTAAGGAAGAAAGTTTGCTGTCAGTAATGATTATCTTCACAGCCAACATCTAAAGAAAATTTGTTCTTCTGGTGGTGCAGGGAGAAATGTTACCGTTTGTAATGAAGATATTTTACTTGCTACATACAAAGAAGATTAAATTTAAATGGTGCTGTTAATGAAGTATTAGATACAACCAAAGAGAGTTAAAGAAGACATTTTGTCTATTCTCAAACAGGATAAACTACCATCAACAGATAAACATGAATGTTTGTCCCTTTTGTTGAGGAAGACATTCTACTTTCAGAAAGTAATGATGCAAAATATCTGTGATTGTGTTGTTGATGCAAGTATACCTGCTGTTTCAAAGAGGGAACTATTTTTGATGTTGACAAGGATCAAACTATATCTGCTGTCGATTTAAAATAGTTTACTTGTTGTTGATAAGCAAGTTTTTCTGCTATTGACAAAGGAGGAAGTATACCCGCTATTGATAAAGAAGTTTACCTGCTGTTGATAAGCAAGTATACCCGCTGTTGATAAAGAAGTTTACCAGCTGTTGATAAATCAAGTATATCTGCTGTTGATAAAGAAAGTTTACCTGCTGTTGATAAAGAAAGTCCACCCCCTGTTGATAAATAAGTATATCGCTGTTGATAAAGGGGAGTTTACCTGCTGTTGATAAAGGGAAAGTTTACCCACTGTTTATAAAGAAAGTCTACCCACTGTTGATAAAGAAAGTTTACTTGGCGCTGATAAAGAAAGTCTACTCGTGTACCGATAAGAATTTACTCGGTTTCCATAAAGAAAGTTTACCCGCTATTGACAAAGAAAGTTTACTTGGCGTGATAAAGAAAGTTTACTCTGTTAAGATAAAGAAAGTTTACTCGGTGCCCGTAAAGAAAGTTTAC
>JBCFYV010004539.1:0-36505 GCA_039000515.1 Timema cristinae
TTGGTTACGTTTTTGGTTGGATTTTGTGAACGATTTTGATGACCCACGCTATTTGTTGTCTAAAAAATTTTATTTTTTCGTAAGAAGGTCAGGGGTGGAATAAAATCTGTTAAAATTCCAATAACGACCCCTTCGAATAACGACCCTTTTCCAGGGAACCGTGAAAGGTCGGAGAATCGAGAGTTGACTGTAATATCGTAATTTTTAAAGTGATGTCACATAATTATATTTAACAGTAAATGTTTCCTTTATGCAGTAAGCAATGCGTCTATCTATAGAGATTATGAATATGTGTAAAAACTCAATTTACGTATATTGGAAATGTTTCCTTTCTGTAGTTAACAATTCATATAGTGCATTAATGTTTCTTCATCCACCTTTCTTAGCCATTCGTTCAAAGTAAAATCCAAAAACTGCTCTCAGAGTGTTGTCCTTACTTGTTTCTCTCTCAAATTCTTTGGTTGTGATCGGTAAATCCATAAAGGGAGAAAAGAAATGAATGATCTGCTCTGACTCTTTTCCTTCTTTACTAGGAAGTCTTGACAGAAGATCTGATTCTGGAATTTCACTTCCCTTTCGATATACCAGCAACTGGTAATTATATGCTGCTAAAACAATCGCCCAGCGTTGTACTCTTGCTGATGCCATTACAGGTACCCGTCTTGTAGAGTGATGTAAGTGGCTTATAATCTGGTATTAGTTTAAAGGATCTACCAAATAAGTAATTTTTTGCAGCTGAACATTAAAAGCCAAAGTCTCCTTTTCTATGTGTTCATAGTTCTGTTCATTTTTAGACAACGTTCCTGACCCAAATGCTACAGTTCTTATGGTACCATATTCAATAATATGGGAGAGCACCCCTCCTACTCTATATGGACTACGTCACACGTCACTTGAATTAGAAAATTTTTGTTATATTGTACCAAAGCCTCACTTTTATTAATAACTCTTTGCTTTTCTCAAAGGCTGACTGACAGTTAGTATCCCAATTACATTTTGATTTAGATTCTAATAGTTGTTACAAAGGGTGAAGCTTTTATGCTAAATTATTTAAAAATCTACCATAGTAATTGATGAGTCTAATATGTGCCCTTAACCTATTGACATCACTGGGTAATGGTGCATCCAATCTTAATTTGATAAGTCCATCCGAATCCGATGTTTGATACCATTCTCATCAAGTTTATGTCCACAAATACTATACTATAGGTCCCACACCACTTCTTTGGTGCTGACTGACAGCTCACAGCTGACAGCTCTGAAAAGTTACTAGACCAAGTTATGTATCCCTCCGCCGAACCATATGATCTTCAAAAACATGTGTTTAGCAGCTGTCAATTCTGACAGTTAAATTTTAGATCTATACAAGAAGCCTATATGACTGTTTTATTTATTTTCTATATATTATTGACCTTGATATGTTGATGGCCTAGTATTAATTATTAATTTTTTCAAGTATATACATTTAAAAAAAAATTAGCATTTAATCCCATGTTAGTTTTTATTGTAATGAATAAATAATTTTTAATAAAAAATAATCAATTTTTTTGTTAAATTAATATTATTAACAACATTATAAATGTGAAAAAATTGAATGTCTATTACTACACATAGAAGAAAAAACAGTCATAAACCTTTTTAACAGTATTACAACATATTGGTGGCCTGCGGTCTAGGGTTAAAGTGTCAGACTTTTGTGCTGTGGTCCGGGGTTAATTCCTCGGTCCCGGCACTAATTTATCTGATTGCCAAACCCTTCCTTCACCTCTGACAAGACGATATTAATCACAACTTGTTAATGTGGAGAATGCCAAGCCTCTAACATGGTTCGGATCCTACGTTAAACTGTAGGTCCTCCATTTCATCAAACAATCACCCTACCATTACACATTAGCGTAAGTGCGTACAACCCGAATGTATAGTAAGAAGCGGTGATGATAATAATAATAATAATAATAATAATAATAATATGAATAATATGAATAAGAAAACATTCTAAAGTAGTTTAAAGTAAGGAGTGGTAATAAACCTAGAACTTAGATAGAAAACTCAGGAATAGCTATAACAAAATATATAGCTTTCCAATTGAATGAATTAGATAGTTTTAAAATTGGTATATGAATTAAGTGACTTTTAATATTCAAAACATTGATTTTATTTTGCTTTTAATGAGCTGCAAAATGGCATATGCATAATATTTTTTAATAGAGTGATATAACATCAACTGAATTAAAACATGGGTTGACGACAAGGCTAAAATACACATATAAAATATTAAAATTTATTTACAAAACTTGGATACAACAAATTAATGACAAAAACAAAGTTTAAGAATCAACAGGGCAACAGGTTTGTAAATTAGGTAATAAAATTGAATTAGTGAGTTAGCATCTTCCAATAAGATTTAATAACGTAATGAAAATGTTCTAGTTACAACGTTTATGAAAAATATAATAATTTTTATTTTAAGGTTATTTATAAAATCTAAGACTTATCTTGGTTCAATCCCATTACACCTTGTGATACCGGTAATCAGCCATTAGAATGATGCTGATTTATATTCTTCCGACATGTTTCGGAATAAAAATATAATCATGGACAAAGTAAAACGTGAACCCGCATTTGTGTGGAGGGAGAGTGGAAAACCATTTATGAGAAACCACCCCCAGTTCACCCAACCGAGCTTCGAACCTCGATCTCCCCGTCCTCAGCAGTCGAGCTCAACACGACAAGCGCGTTAGCCAACTACGCCACCGAGGCGGGTTTTAAGTTATTAAAGGGTCGCGTTGGCCGCCGAGAGAAAGTTGTGGTCATAAACTACAAAATGTTGGAAACCACTGTAATAAGGTCAGTTAAATATTTTAATCTAAAATATACGATTCAATTTCAGCAAGTCTAAATAAATATATTTAAGCTAAATTGAATATTTAGCCCAGAAGCAGGTAAACTGAAATAAATAATAACTCTTCAAGCTATTTCCTTATGCACTGAAAAAGCCCTAGCTTTAAAAATCTAGTATGAACATATAAGTAAATAAATAAATTTAAAAATACAGTTGCCTAAAAGGTTTGATCATCACCTCAAATTAAAAAAAAAGAATTCTGGGAATCTCCTCCTTCTTCCCCCCCCCCACCCTAGTCCCGTTCTCAACATTGCCCTTCTTGTACTCTTCTTTGCTACTTGGGAAAAAACACTGATTCACACCCCTCTGGCATATATATTTTATGCTATGGCCCCTGAGCGTAGATTGTAGATGTAAACATTCTATAACTACTAACCCGCCTCTGTGGCGTGGTTGGCTAACGCGCTTGTGTTGAGCTCGACTGCTGAGGACGGGGAGAATCGAGGTTCAAATCTCGGTTGGGTGAACTGGGGATGGTTTTCCACTGTCCCTCCACGCAAATGCGGGTTCACTTCCTTTAATTCAACCTTCCCAATTCCTAATCCATTAGTGTAATTAGTACTTAAGCGTATAAACCGAACGGGTAGTAAGACGCGGTGCTAAATAATAATAATAATAATATAACTACTGAAACGACATGGGGCAAATGAGGTGTTTACTAAATACTTCCAAAATATTGACTCGTTGGCCAACAATTCAGCATAAATAAAGCCCGTATCACACGACACTAGCTCGTACTTGAAATCCAGTGTGCTAGCTAGCACTAGCTAGCATGTCATCATCTAGCGTCGTGTGAATCAGAAAAAGTATACTGGTTCTGCCACTTGGTACTGGCTACCATACTAGTTGTGAGGATAGAACACGTGCTATTTTCGTACTAGTTTCGACACTAGTCTGTGTAATTCAACCAATCATGTGCGCTGAGACTGTTGTGTAGAGAAATGGTATAAATGACGCCAACATGGTCATCGGATGTGATTTTGTTGTTGGCAGAAAATTATTATAAACAACCTTGTTTATATAATACCAAATTGCCACAGTATGACAATATATTTAATATATATAAATTTAATTTAAAACATGTCATCTAAAAACGACAAACTGTGTTCCAGACCCAATTTTAATCTAAATAAATTTGATAGCATGCCAACCTTGGGCGGTTTTTTTTTTATAATATAAAGTGTGCGTAGGCTTAAAAAATAACATTTGTGTATCAAGGATACTTTACTTGGACACCCATGGGCTTAGGGGCCTCTGACCACAATGTAAATAAATTAATACAAATTTAGGGAGATACTAAACGTTTGTGTCACCCCTAATGTATATTACCTAACCTCCGAATATATCATATTTAGCATCCTGAGACCATTATTTCGTATTTCCCAACCATTCCCGTGTATATATTCTTTTTCCTACGCTCCCTCTCATAATTTTCAATATCTTTATTAGTAATTAATTCAGCTGCTGCACTCAAAATTAATCTCTGACGTTCGAGAAATATTTGCACTAGAACCTAGTACCAAAACTAGCAGCGTGTGAATACTCTAGTCCCATTTCCATTGTACTAGCTAGTATACAGATATCTAGGTGCTAGCTAGCACACTTGATTTCTAGTAAAAGCAAGTGTCGTGTGATACGGGCTTAAGCTGTATTACAGAATAAAAACGTGATGTGATCATTTATAGAACCTAGCGGTAGAAAGAGCAGATCAGTGGATTTTTTCTTCACTTTACAAAACTAAAGACAAATAATAATAATTATTAACTCAGGATTGCAATCTTGGTCTCTAAATTTTCCATATAATATAAAACAAAAACATTCCTTTCCAAAAAAATTTAAATTTTTCCCTGAAAAATTTCAAAGTTTTGATTTCTTTGATATTTTTGAAATAGCAAAAGAAAAAAAAAATAGATACATAAATCAATCGGGCCCTTTGAATCGGTCCAAAAAATTGTTTAACGGGGTTTTAAAAACGATTTTCAAAAGATGAACACCCCTAGATCAAAGAAAATATTGCCCCCGCCACACCCACCCCCAGTCTCCAATTGGCATATACCTTTTAACTAATTGGCACCCAGCACGTGGCGAAAGTCTGTTGATTCTGTATTAGCTAAGTTTCTGTTTTTGGCCAATTTCAGATAAAAAATTTTAAAACTGTTTATTGTTCGTGAAAAATTTTAGAGAATCGTCATCCTTAATAATTTAAGGGGCCAATGAAAAGTTACAGTTTTTTTCACGTGTGAATTTAAATTAGAATTTTAGCCATACGTTGCAAAAAAATTATTGTAGAAAGATTTTTGTGCATTTTAAATATTAAAAAAAAAAACTTAAAGGTGGTAGGCTTTTTTTTAATTGAGTTTTGGTTTCTTTCTCATAAATAATTTTGGTCACAATAAATTAAACTCTACAATTTTGAGAAAAATTTTTAAAAATTAACTACACCGTCATAATTTAACAAGAAGACCCCCCAAAAAACGTTTTAAAACCCTTTTTCTAAAACATGAACCTCTTGTTACCTTTATTTAGACTGATCCATTAATTTCTTTTTGCAACACTTGCCTAAATGCTTGGTTTTTAAATTTAATAAAACAACTTTCTTTAAAAGATCCAAATTCATTCTCGGTTTTGCTTGGTTATATTAATTACGAGAATCCTGATTCCACATTTTTCTTTATACTAAGTGAACGTTACTAAAATTAAAGAGAACGTAAATTTTATCTATTCCGGCATTGGAAAAATCACCCTCAGAGGTCTACAGTGGCTGGGTTTAGAACCACCAGTTTAAGTGGGTCTACCTGACTGGGTTTAAAAAACCCCCCATTTTAAGTAGTCTACACGGGCTTGGATTAAACCCACCATTTAAGTAGACAAGCTGACGGGTTAAAAACCACCAGTTTTAGGGGCTACAGTGACTGGGATTAGAACCACCAGTTTAAGTAGGTCTACAGCTGGCTTGGATTGAACCACCATTTTATAGTAGGTCTACAGCGGGTTTGGATTAGAACCACCAGTTTAAAAGGGGTCTACGCTGGCTTGGATTAAAACCTGTTTATAGTAGGTCTACAAGACGGGGATTAGACCACCATTTAAAGTGGTCTACAGTTAAATGGGATTAGAATCACCAGTTTTAGTAGGTCTACGTGGCTTGGTTTAGAACCCCATTTTAGTAATCTACAGCTGATGGGATTAAACCCCATTTATGTAGGTACAGTGGTTTGGGTTTAAACCACCAGTTTTATGGGTCACAGCTGGCTTGGATTAAAAACTCCCATTTATATAGGTCACAGCGGCTTGTTTAGAACCCCCATTTTAAATGGGCCCTACCTGGTTTGGAAAAGAACCACCAGTTTATAGTAGGTCTACAGCTACTTGGATTAAACCCCCTTTTTAGTATATCAACAGCGATTGGTTAGAACCACCAGTTTATAGAGGTCAACACGGGCTTGGAAAGAACCCCAACCATTTTAGTGGGCACAATGACGGGATAGATCCACCGTTTATATGGTTACAGTTGACGGGATTAGAATCACCAGTTTATGTAGGCTACAGCTGGCTTGGATTAAAACCCCATTTATAGTAGGTCTACGCTGGTTGGGTTTAGAACCACCAGTTTATAGTAGGTCAAACAGCTAGCTTTTTGCCACCTTTTTTAAGTAGGTCTACAGCGGGCTTGGTTTAAACCACCACTTTATAGTAGTTCTACATTTGAGGGGATTAAACCACCATTTATAGTAGGTCTACAGCGGGCTTGGATTAGAACCCCCAAATTTTAAAAAGGGTCTCAGGGTTTGGGATTGAACCACCGTTTTGAGGTCTACAGCTAGCTTGGATTAACCACCATTTTTTATAGGTCTACAGCTACGGGGGATTAAAACCCTCAGTTTATAGCAGTCTAAGCGACTGGGATAGAACCACCAGTTTATAGAGGTTACTTTGACTGGTTAAAACCCCCTTTTTATAGTGGTCACAGCGGGTTTGGATTGAACCACCTTTATAAGTCTACAGCTGACGGGTTTAGAACCACCATTTATATAGGTCTACAGTTGACGGGGATTAGAACCCCATTTATATGGGTCTACAGCTGGCTTGGATAAAACCCACCATTTATAGTAATCTACAGCTGACGGGGTTTAGAAACCACCAGTTTAATGGGTTACGCTGTTTGGATTAGAACTACCAGTTTATATAGGTTACAGTTGAGGGATTAAACCACCTTTTATGTAGGTCTACAGTTGACTGGGTTAGAACCACCATTTATATAGGTCTACAGCTGACTGGGATAAAACCCACCAGTTTATAGTAGGTTACAACTGAGGGGGATTAGACCACCAGTTTATGTAGGTCTACAGTTGACGGGGATTGAACCACCATTTATAGTGGGTCTACAGCTGACTGGTTAAACCACCATTTATATATTTAAACATTGACTGGATTAGAACCACCATTTTAAAGTAGGTTTTCAGCTGCTTGGATGAACCACCATTTTATTAGTTCTACAGCTGGTTGGATTAGAACCACAAGTTTATAGTAGGTCTACAGTTATGGGATTAAAACCCACCATTTTATGTGGGTCTACAGGGGGGTTGGTTTAAAACCACCAGTTTATAGTAGTTCTAAGCGGGTTGGTTTTAGAACCACCTTTATAGTAGGTCTACAACTGACGGGATTAGAACCACCAGTTTATATAGGCTACATGGTTTGGGATTGAACCACCTTTTTTTAGTAGGTCACAGCGACGGGGATTAAAAAACCACCAGTTTATATGGGTCTACAGCGGTTTGGGATTAAAACCCCCAGTTATGTATTTAAAACAGCTCTTGGTTTTAAAACCCACCAGTTTATAGTAGGTCTACAGCGGGCGGGGAATTAGAACCCCCAGTTTTTAGTAGGTACAGCGAAGGGTTTAGAACCACCATTTTTATGTGGTCTACAGTGACGGGATTAGAACCACCAGTTTATAGTAGGTCTACAACTGACTGGGTTTAAACCACCTTTAAGTGGGTTACAGTTGACGGGGATTAGAACCACCATTTTTAGGGGTTTTACAGTGACTGGATAAACCACCAGTTTATATGGGTCTACAGCTGGTTTTGGATTAGAACCAAACCATTTTATAGTATTTCTCAGCGGTTTGGGATTAGAACCACCAGTTTATAGTGGGTCACAGCTGGCTTGTTTTAGAACTCCCATTTATAGTAGGTCTACATTACTGGGATTGAACCACCATTTTTTAAGCAGGTTACAACTGAGGGATAAAACCCACCATTTTATATTTGGGTCTAATTGCCGGGGGATTAGAACCACCAGTTATAGTGGCTACACTCGCTTGGATTAAAACCCACATTTATAGTATTCTACAGCGGGCTTGGATTAAAAACCACCAGTTTAAGTAGGTCTACAACGACTGGTTTAATCCACCAGTTTATATAGGTCTACAGTTGACGGGGATTAAAACCCACCAGTTTATATGTCTACATTGCTGGGATTAGAACCCCCAAAGTTAATGGGTTACAGCGGGTTTGATTAAACCCCACCTTTTTTTAAATAGGTTACAGCGGCTTGGTTTAGAACCACCAGTTTATAGTAGGTCTCAGTAGCTTGGTTTAGAACCACCAGTTTTTAGTAGGATACATGACTGGGATTAGAACCCACCGTTTTAAGTCTACAGTGATGGGATTAGAACCCCCTTTTTTAAGTGGGTCTACTTTTGACTGGGATTAGAACCACCATTTTAGAGGTCTACAGCTGGCTTGGATTAGAACCCCCATTTTATAGGGGTTACAGCTGACTGGGTTTAGAACCACCGTTTATAGAGTTACAGTGCGGGGATTGAACCACCATTTTAAATATAGGTCTACACTGCTTGGATTTAAACCCCCATTTATAGTAGACTACAGCTGACGGGATTAGAACCCCCAGTTTATAGTAGGTCTAAAGCTAGCTTGGATTAGAACTACCATTTTATAGGGGTCACAGTTGACTGGGTTTAGAACCCCAGTTTAAGTATCTACAGTTACTGGGATTAAAACCCCTTTTTATGTAGGTCTACCTGAGGGGATTAGAACCACCGTTTTGTAGATCTACAGCTATGGGATTAGAACCCCCCAGTTTATAGTAGGTCTACAGTTGACGGGATTAAACCACCTTTTTATAGTATCTACAACTGACGGGGATTAGACCCACCAGTTTATAGTAGGTCTACAGTTACTGGATTAAAACCACCATTTATAGTGGGGTCTACAGCTGACGGGGTTTAGAACCCCAGTTTATAGTAGGTCTACAGCTGGTGGGATTGAACCACCAGTTTATGTGGTCACAGTGTTTTTGGATTAAAACCCACATTTTATAGTAGATCTACATGACGGGGTTTAGAACCACCTTTTTTAAGTAGATCTACAGCTGACGGGGATTAGAACCACCATTTTTAGTCAAATCAATATTGTTTTGAATTAAAACTAGCCTTATAAATATTTTGCACTTTTTCTGAGTAATCGCAAAAAATTTTTAAAACCAATGCATGTCGGGAATTTTCCCCCAAAAATTTACCCCAAAACCTTTATAACCCATTTATTGACAGAAAACGTAGGCCCTAATTAGGGTTTTTCTGGGGTTGCTAAATTTTAAATCTGATATAATTACAAAATTAATAATGGCCGCCCCTAAAGGTGGATAAAAAACTCAAAAAAATTATGATTTACATAAAATTGGGGTTTGAGTTTTTGGGTTTTTTAATAAAGAATATGAGGTTTTATCAAATTCACATATTTATTTTAACATAGCATGCCCCCTACATAATTTATTTAGTTTTTTATCCATTTAGTTACGTGTGCAAACGGGGAAACCCACCAGGTAATCCAAATAAATCAGTACAAAAAACCCTTGATAGTTAAAATTTTAAAAAGTTAGAGTGAAAAACAATTCTATGAAAATAAAAACTCAATTTTTTTTCTCTCTGAAAAAAAACTTGGGCCCTAAAGCATAAGGATCATACGGGAAGGTAAGTAATATTGGGTGTTACAATTACATTGCATGCCTTACATAAATTTTTTGGGTAAAAATACATTGTTGTCTATCCGTTGCTTTTCCCCCCTCCCCACACACAGAAAACCCTACTCTGACGTAAACCCAAATAAAATAAGGGTCAATTGACCCCCTTGGCAGGGGGAGAGTTCAATTTTGCCAGAAATGTAAGCCCTTTAAAAAAAAAAACTTGGAGATTTAATTTTGGAAATTCAAATTGTGTGGTCAATAAAAAAGAAAAGATGAAATAATAAAAAAAAATTTAAAATCTAAAAATTAAAAAAATATCCCTTTTTATCTAGAAAATTTTTTTTCAGAAAGTAAAAAACAAAAATGTGATTTATTTTGGGAGTGTTAAGACACAGTTGCCTAGGCATCCTTTTATGGTGGGTTTTTTTAAATTTTTTTAATCTATTACACTATTCTTTAACTAGCCCACCTTCAAAATTAGTGGGCACATAACCTTAACCCCCAAACCCTCAAAAAAAGTTGAGCGAAAGTCGGGCCAACTATCCTAGCAAAATGTGTTTGAATGGACACTGAAGTATTTGTAACAAATGTAATTGTACGTATACGCCCCTTCTTTCCAATTGGGTTTACGTCAATAGGGCTAGTTATTAGAGAGATGGGGAAAAAATACATTTTGGAGCTATTAATGGAAAAAAAATTAAATGGTGGTCCCCCCAAAAATTTTTAGCATCAAATTTTTTTTGCAAATTTCATTCCCCAAAACAACAAACAAAAAAAATCACATTAAATGAAAACAAACCGTTTTTAAAATTATTTTTAAAGTCATATTTTCAAATAGATTTGAACGTTTTAAAATATCAATAAAAAATTATAAATTTTTTAATTAAGCAATACCTCCGGGAATAGAAAAAAAGTTTTTACAATTGGTTTTACAAGTATTATTAACATTATATTCACTTTATGCCCCAAGTTTTTGGTATTACCATAAGGATGTCCAACCAAACAATGTTAAAGCTTTGGCTCAAGTGGGGGCTCGGGTTTTTGGGAACTTTCCCACGAGATTTATCGGGAAATTATCTTAATTGAAACCCACCAAAAAAAAAGGGGACAATATTTGAATGAAAACTTTTCAGTTCGGGCCATTTTTTGGGGAAAATTCTCCACTGGCATTGACCCAAAAAGGGCCTACAAAACATGAACTAGATAGCCTACTTATAGTAGATACAAAGTGGATTAAAATATCTGATATTTTTTCTACTCAAAAATAATGACTACACATAGCTTAAAGGCTTGACAAAATTAGTCTAGTCAGAAATTACAGAAGTTTTTAAAATCACAAAATTTAAAAAAAAACTTTTTCTTTTGGGCTTACAAAAAGGTAAAAAAAAAAAAGTGCCCCCCAAAACTAACCAAAACAATTTAATTAAAATTGCAAAAAATGGCACTTGAAAAAAGGGAAATCAATCTAGAACCTTTGGTAGACCCCAATATCTACCACTTACTATCCAGTTTTTGTCAAGGCAAAGTTTTAATGGTCATTGGGTTCATCACTCCTAGAATATTGTAAAATCACACCTTCGGAATTTGAGGTAGAAAAGTGTTGCCCTTGTACTTTAACTTATGGTTCAATTTTTGTTCAGGTGTCATTTTTAAAAATTTTTTAAATTAAATTTAGATTCCCACCCATAGCCTACATACAATGATAATTTCCCCCTAGTGTAAAACATCAACACAATTTAATTAAAAAAATTTTGGATGTCAACCCAAATATATTTTACTCTAGTAATTTACTTTTTGAATTTCCTACAACCCATTATTTTATTCAAACCACTTCACAAAGAATGGGTAAAGGGGTCACCCATTTTAAATAGGCCCCACTGAACACAATATTGGGGTCTTTTGTAAGGCAAGGTGTGGGGAATAGGGCACTTTGGTTTACCACGCATACATCCATTTTCAAACCCTCCTTCACCAAGATCCACATCGGGTCCGGATGCTTGGAGAAAGAGTTTGACAAAGAGTTAAGTGAGTAAACCATAATGTGTTCAACAATATCTTATACATAAACTTATTAGTTTAATTTAAACATCGGTTGGTAATAAAAGTTTTAAAGGGTAAAAAACATTAAAAAAAGCTAAACAAAACTAAGTTATTTTATACATACTGCTCCCCCTTTCCAGGGCATAGATTAATTAAAATAAAAGGGCATTGTTGACCACATAATCATGTTTTGTCTAGTTAAGCAAAAATTTCCATAATCAATATTATTTTTTTTTCTCATCTCTACTTATTGGAAATGAATACCAAAAACCAAACATATTTGGTAATGAAAACCAACAACCAAATATTTGGTAATGAAAAAACAACAATCCAACATTTTTGAAAATGTGTAATTTTTTCATCCCCAAAACCCTTTTGCATTGGCTTTCATGCTGGCATAGTCGACTGCTGATGGAATGCAGCCAATGAAACTTCACCAATATCCATCCCTCTCCTTCTCTGCAATGGAAAAATCTACAACTGTCACGATGGTGTTTTTATTTTACAAATAGAGCAGTTTCCCCTTCTTTGTTTTTTATGTTTGGGAAAAAAGTTTAACTTGCTTTTTTTGTTTTAAAATAGTTCTAAAAAATAGAGGGGGGTCGGGGAAAAAACCATGATTACCCTCTTGGGTTTAGATGGGATGGTTCACATATAATTGTATATAAAACCTGAAATCTAGAACCCTACAAAAATAAAACAAAATTTGCCGATATCCTATCCTCAAGGCTTGATGATTAAAAAAATAACTTGTACTTTTTGAAGAATCAGAAATCACTGACAACACATTTTTTCATGAAATGGGGTTATCATTTTTTTTTCCCTGACCTCGATTTTAAAATAATATGGGTCTGGGTTAGGTTCACCTAGAATGTTTTTTTTAGAAGCGGGGGTTGAAACGGGTTGGGGTGCTCATCTCACGGGCACTTAGGAAGGGGAATAAAGCATGCACAAAATATATGTAAAACTTCCCAAACAAGAAATTTAAATTTTAAAACAAAAATAGCAAAAATGTAATTTTTTAAAAAAATTTTAAATCCTATTATAGCTTATATATACACTTGTTAAATTGTGAATTAAATTTTGATTGTTGAATAAATAACATTTTCTTTGAATTTTTTTTCCCAAAGCCTTTAATAAATTTTGCGGTATTTATTCATTTAACATTGCAAATCCCGTGAAAGGCCCTTAGCTTTTTCTTTAAATTATTAATTTTTAATTTCGAAAGCAAAACAGTTTTCACCAAAAAGTAAAAATGCTCAAAGAATTTAAACACGGTAGGTGAGCTTTATTGGAAAGAAAAGGGACTGTGAAAACCTTTGGGTAAAACTATCTCACGTGCTTCAACAAATATTTAAACTCTAGTTTATTTTCCTTAGTTCGGGGCAAGCCGTTTTACATATTTTGGTTTTTTTTAGTATGAGGCACCTTTTATAGATGAAATATTTTTTTGGGGTTTGATAGCAAATTTTATTTGAAAAAAAAAAGAAAAAAAAATTTTTTTCCAAAGATTTTAAAAAGTTATTCTTCAATGTTTTATTATTCAATACATACTTTTATAAAAAATTTTAAAATTTTATTTGATTCTATAAATTCTGAGATATAAAATTTTAAAACCCCCCTATTTAAGTAAAATATTTTTGAAAGCAAACCCCTCTTTGGTAAAATTTTTTAAAGAAAAACCTCCTTTTTTGTCTATCTTTTTTTATTTTCACAAAAACCCCATATCCTAGGAAGACATGTTTTGTGCCCCCATTCTACAAATATTATGTAAATCTTTTTAAATTTGTATTTTTTCATTGGGGGAACGTTTGCTTCAAATTAGACCAAACTTGATGTGGGTTACCTGCACTTATTTGGGCGGGTGTGTGGAGAATTTTGTAAAAAACCTAGGGGTGGTTTGCCTTTATTCTCATCGATCCCAAGGAGGGGGATCCTTTTGTGGTGGGGATCCCTTGGCGTCGCCACTTTCCCGACGACAGTAGACGGGGCTTGGTTTTTTCTAAAGCAAAGGGACTGGGTCAAAATTTTTAAACAGAATTTTCATTTCATGTTACAATGTCATTTTTTTTTAACCCCATTATATTTCAATTACTTTTGTTGATCATTTTCAAATAAATGACGCTATATTCATTTGTTTTCATTTTGAATTAAAAAAGTGATTTTGCACCCCCCAATATTCATAGATATGTGAGGGAAATACAAAATTTGTTTTAAGTTATCCTATGTAAACGTGAAAGTTTGCAACAAAAATTAATTCTTGCAAATTTATATCTATTCAAGTGAAAAAACCGGACGTTTTAAGTCTCAACCTCAATTAAGTGTATTATTCCATATTGCGAAGGAGTTGAAATCAAATGTTCTTCTTTTTTTTTACTTTTAAAAAATAGTGGCAAAAGACTGTTAGATTTTAAGACTTTTTTTTAAAACGGAATTAATAAAAAACAAAGGGGGCTGTTTATATCGGGCATTTAAAAGGTGTCTCAAGCTTTAGTGAAAAAACACTGCCTCTTGCAAGTTTTTTTATTGTTACACTTGTAAATTTAAAATTTGGTGTTACTGCATGGATATTAAACGTTAAATAAATTTTTGTTTTGTATCTCTTACACATTCCAACATTTTTTGTGATCCCTTAAAAGGACAACCCTGGGGAGTGCAATTGCTCTCAAAAAAGTCATAAAAACTCAAACTTTTGTGTATCGGTTTTGTTTTTACAAATTTTTTTGTTTTTACCACGGTATTTTCAACACTTGGCAAGCAAAATTATTTAAATTTTAACTATTGCAACAATGAAATTAAATCATTAAATAACACAGAAAATTGATAAATAGATGGTACAAAATATTTTGTTGAATAAGCACTCAACAAAAACTAATTTTTATTTGTTTAAATTCCCTTTAGAATATGATTTATATTTTTTTTTCTCTTCTTTTCAGCCGCAAATAGGTTTTTTGATTTTAAGCATTTAATTTTCTTGAGATTGTGAAAATTGTTTAAATTGTTTTTCCTTTGTTTTTTTTTTAATAAATAAATAAACTTACTAACCAATATTCAAAAAAGGGGGGATAGGAAGAGGTAGGGAAATTATAAGGGAAAAACATATGTGTCAATGGGGAAAATATACAAAAGCTTCTGGAAAGGGAGAAAGAGAAATACGTGAAGGAAATTTGGGAGAGGGGGAGCAACATAGTTCATAAGAAGAGGTCGACGAAAGATTAATATTGGAAGGGACATTTTGATGGAAAAAATGGGTGTTAGGGAAAAATCGGGTAATGCCATTTGTGGTGTATAAAAAGCCTATATAGTGTGGATAATAGAAAGAAAGATGGAAAGCAAGGAGGGGCGGAGTAGAAAGAAGAGGGGTTAGGAAGTAATGAATATGTATATAATAATGGGGTTGTTAAAGCAGAAAGGGTGGACAGAGTGGTTCCAAAAAAAAATGGATCAAGGGGGAAGTACCTTTTCACCATTACTCTTTGTTTTGGTGAGGGAAAAATTATGATAAATAAGTGGCAGGAAATTGGGTGGGATAAAAGAAAGAAAGGTTTTGCGGATGACTTGAAGGATGGGGGGGGAGGGGGGATGGGGGGTAAGAGAAAGTACAGGAAAAGTTGCGAAGGGAATGAGGAGGTGAAAAATGTGGAATGAAATTTTAATTTGGGGAAAAGTAAAAGTGTGGTGATGATTAACTGTCTGTCATGTGAACATAATAACAAAAAAAAAATGATACATGTATTTCCCAAAAAAGATCACCCCCTAAGAAATCTAGTTTAAAAATTTTTTAAATATTTTATATATCTTGTCTCTTGGTTTTCATTTCACTATTTCAAAAAAGCTTATTTATTTAATACATTTTTTTGTAGCACATTTCATAATTTTTTATTTTTTACCAATTGGACTGCCTAAAAAAGATTCCGGGTTTGATTCAGGAAGAGCGAGTAAATGGAAATTATACAATCGGGAAAATTTTTCCCCAAGCCATTTTGAATCGTTGAGATTAAATGAGGGGGTATATGTACCTTTTAGAAAGAAAATTTTTCAAGTTTGGAAAAAAACCTCATTCAATCCCCAGTTCCATTTAAAGGGTAAGAAAAAAATTGGTAATGGGGAATGATTTATTTCAGCAAATTTTAATTTTTTGAATCAATGGATCCTTCCTGGTATTCACATTTGAAATTTGATATTACTGAGAAGGGAATTTTTGTTTGTCTTATATGAAAACATTTGAATTGGAGATATTTAAAAGTCTGTTGGACCCACATCTAGGGAATAAAGTTCATATTAATTTTGGGGAAAACCCTAAAAATCAAAACCCAAAACCCTTTAATTTACCCAAAAAATTTTAATTTGAAACCCAAAAATAAAAAAATTTGGGAATAAATAATGAATTTAAAATATTTTAAAGTAATTAACAAATAAAATTAAGAAAAACACTGGAAGCAAGAAACATGTTTTCAAAATGACTATATGGGGCCATTAACACCAAAATACTAAAAAAAAAAAACCAAGCCAATATCTTGTAAAAACCTACCAGGAAAAAATAAAATAAATAATTTTGAGCATTCAGAAGGGTGTTTTAACATAAATGACCCTTAATAAATTTTATTTTGGGCACTTTTTAGTCTGAATATTAATGTATGGGTCATGAAAAGCATAAATGTTTTTTTAAAATTTGTTAGACCCCTTTAGTTTTATAGTTAAATTTTTATCATTGGGGCCGCAAAAAAATATTTTTGTGTTTTTGAAAGCTGCTAAAAATTTCCCATTTGTAAGAAAATTAATCTATAACGTTTTTGGCTTTTTGTTTTGAAAAATTTAGATAGAGAAGGGATTGCTTATAATTTCCCCGGGTTTGGGCTTTAAATTTGATATACCGTTTATGAGTCTATTGCAAATCTCAAAAATTGTCTAAAAAATTTTTTTTTTCCCACTATTTGAAAATGCTGTTGCCGCCCCTTTTTACTTATCAAGTTTTAAAAAGTTTCATCCACAACAAAATTTAATTGCGATTTTTTTAAAAAATGAAGAAAAAACTGTTTAGATGTGTTTAAAAACCCGGGTAAGGGGAATCCCAGAAAAGGGTAAAACATGGGTCAATATTGTCTTAGCACATGCTAATCTATAACCAATAAATAATAGTCAAAAATATTATAAAAAAAAAAAACATTTTAAAAATAATATTAAAGGGCCATATGCCCCAAAAACGAGGTCCCGGGAAGTACTCATAGACCTAGACTTTGGATCAAAAAATTGTTACTTTAAATTTGGGTTTGATTAACTTATATATGGTTGGTCAATGGTCATAGAATTAAACTTGTGTTTTTGGGTAAATAACATCCTATAAATAATAGTAGTTTATTTTAAAATTTAAAAATCTTTCCTTTATTACATTTTTATTGCTTTAATTTATTTATATTTTTCATCTGCATTTTACTACCTGTTTGGCCTATACACATATTTACTAATTACCCAATGTTTATAATAGAAACCCTTTTAGAATAAAAACACCGACCGAGTTTTAAACCCCAGATTTTCTAACACTCATCCATTTCTTGGAGAGTGACACCTTTTAGAGTTGAAACCATTCAACCCCCGAAGGGTTTTTTGCAAATTTTTTGAAAAGCAACACAAGTGATTAGTTTGATATAAGAAAACCGATTGAAAAGGGATTGCAACGGCAGTCTTGGATAAAAAAACCTCCTTATAGAACCAACTTTTTTTAAACAGTAGACAGTGATTGAATCCCTTTCGTCTGTCTGGTCGACCATCCTAGGTGTATAATTTGTTTAGATCTGCGAAAAAGATGTTACGGAAAATATCAGGACTCTGGACAGCATCTTTTAAAGAAGAGGTTGATGGTTTCCGCTATTGGCTGCCTTTGCTGGGGGGCTGGACTTAGTTTTGTGGCACGCTAACGAAAATTCCCAAAAGCCAACCCCCGAAAAAACGGGTACATTAAATCTGTTGTGTATAAACCCATAATTTTTGTCTTTAAAATAATATATAACACAAAAATCCTGTAACTAATGTTGGAAGAAAACCAAAACATTCTTGAAATCCCTTTTTGTTTTTTCCTAGAGGGTTAATTAAAAATATATTTTTGACAATTATTTTATTCAGGAAAAAGGGATCTAATAAAAAAAGGGCAAAAGGGGGAGTTTTTCCCAAATAAAAAAAGAGAATTTCCATTAAGGGAAAAGGAAGTGTTGACGGGCTTTATTTTTGGTCTAGGTAAATATGCAGCAAAAACACGACATAAAAATTAATTAGAGAGACTAAAGTAGCCCTGTGGCTTCTTTGGTGCGACTGACATTCACAGCTGATTCTGACATTTAAATATTTAGGTATAACCTAAATTTTTTCGATCAGAAGTGACAGCGCTAAACACATATTTTTGCAGTAATATTTTTTGGGCGGGGAACAAATTTGTTTGGTAATTTTTCAAAGCCGTCGCTGTCACCACACCAAAGAACCTGGAGCTACGAGGGAAAGTAGATCCAGGGGAAGAAGTTGGTGAGAACACTTGCTGTCATAGAAAAAATTCAATTGTTTCAACCTAGTAAAATTCAAGGATTTCAAACCTGGTTAATATTTAAGGCGGGGGCTTAAAACCCTAAAATAACATTTATTGACCATTTTCAAACTAGAAGAATTTTAAAGGATTGTAAAACCAGACCCTTTAAAATGTCCAAACCTAGAGAAATTTGGTGTCAATATATTTTTGTATTTTTTTTTAACTCCCCAAAAATTAAATAAAAATACCTTTAGAAAAAAATAAAAAAAATAATTTACTCAAAATTTAAAAAAAATTTAAAATATCTTTTCTGCTTTTTGATATTGTTGAAAATATACAAGTTGACTAATAACAAATATATTAGCACGTCTCTGATACAGAATGTATTTTTTGTGTATTTTTAGACATTTGCTATTGGAGGGAGGACAGTCCTGACATCATAGCAGCGAGGAAGGTAGCAGCACATTTTGGCTCAGAGCACCTGAAGTGTTCTTTACGGGAGGATGTAAACAAGCATTAGTGCAGTACTCTACCCCTGGAAACTGCAATATTACCACTGTAGAGCGTCTGTGGGTAAGTCTAAACCATTAAGGGGAAAAAAACCCCCGTCCCATTTTTATGGAAAAAACCCTTTTAGAAAAAAATATTTCTTTCAATAATTAGGGTGCGTAAGCCCAAAGGGGTAGTAAGCGCGGTGCAAAAATAATAATAATAATAATTAATAATAATAATTAGGATGGCCGGGGGAGGGGGGAGGGGGTAGCCACACACACATCGAGTGATACGGAGTGGGAAATTTTTTAAAATAAAACATTTAAAAACATTTTTCTAAGGAGAACTGTCTGGGCAGTGAAAGGTACTTAAAAATGTTTTTTTTTTAAGTGTTTTACAAAACAACTTTTACCCAATGTCAGAAAATGTATTCCTCCTTTTTTAAAAACCAACGAGTTTACCCTTGTGCTTTTTAGTACCACTGACAATGTTAAACACATTTTCGGGAATTAATTGCTATCTGGGTATTTTAAGAAAGCACAGACCACTGTGTATTGAGCGGTAAGGGGGCGATATTGGGCCCAAGGGTATATTTACTTCAGGATGCCCCATCCCCAACAGATGCCCATAAAGAGATCTCGCTTGTTGAAGGCATCTACTTGTAAAAGGGTCTCAGGGCAGACAGGACTACATCAGCCTTTAGGTGTTTTTTTTTAAGTTATTTAGTTGCATTGTTAGCAAGAAAAAAAAAAATATTTAGTTAAAACATAACTTCAGAGGGGTATTTAACTTACTTTTTAAACAGCACAAAGAAATAATTTTCACCTTTGGTTTCAATATTTTTCATGCTTATTTTTTTTTATATTTAACTCCTGGTAATGCTATGATTGAATATGTTTACATAATTTTTTTTCTTATTGAACATCTTTACCATAAAAGGTACAAACTTTTCCCCATGAGTTAAGACTATGGCAGATAATAATATTGGGCCATACGTAAACGGGAAGTTAAGAATGCTATCTTTCAGGTTAAACGAAGTGTCTCTCCCCCCAAAAATTTAAAATTTTTTAGCTTCGATTTTATGTAAAGTTTTCATATCATATAAGCGGCAAATTAGTCATATAAACGACTAGTTGATACTCAATCTAAGTGTCAAACTCATTTTGTCTGTTTTGCGGGACAAGGAGGATGGATTCGAATCTTGGCTAAATGTACTTAAGTGGTATTTTAAAAATTTATTTTTTCTCCTAAACACAAATTCAGGACATTTCCTCTTCATTTTAAACCCTTTTTACCCCTAGCTGTGATCAAGGTGGAGATCACTCATGCCTGACCGCAAGTTGAAACAAAAATAATTTTTCCCTCTCTGGGTTAATTCCTTATTTTTTTCTATCTGGGGGGTTGCTATACTCATTTTTTAGCTTTGAGCCCCGCTTTTAAAAAAATATTCAATCTAGGTTAAAAGATTACGGCTCACAATTTTTCTCCTTGAAAAAAAGGGTTTTTTCTTTGCCTCAAAATTAAGTTTGGTGAGGGGGTCATAACAAAGAGGGAAATTTTTGGGGGCCATTGATATTTTAAGGTCGCAATTGTAAATTGGTTTTTTAATTAAAGGAAGATAGTGCAAGGTTTGAAAAAGATTTTTTAATACAAAATACTTTGTACAAGTGGTACAAGTACATTTGATGTAAAAGTGTACATTAATTTAAAAAAAACATTGATGCAAATTTAAATTTTTGTTAAAGAACCAAACCAATGAACAGCTGAAATTTCCGATGGGTTAATTTTAATTTTTGCTAAATCTTCACATTCAAACCATTTTCAAGAATGCTTTCATTTTAAAATTTTTTTTCCCTTAAAACAATTGACTTGTAATTATTATTTAAAAATAAGCAAGTTTAGACTTTTTAAAATAATTTTTTTTTTTTAGGTCTTTTTCATTAAAAAATATAAAAAAAGTTTAAAATTAATAGTTTTATTTACTAAAAAAGTTTTAAAATTTTAATTTTCAACATAAGTTTGCTCGACACGATACTCAAAAAAAAAATAAAATGAAATTTACTCAAATAAACTCAAACCAACAAATTTGTGCGTGCAGACCCTAGTTTTTTACCGTGAATAGTGTTTCTTACCACAGTAAAACATTTTCAGCGCATTTGATATTTTTTTTGCCTTATCTTTCTGTGGGGCTCTCCAATTTTTTTACTTGCATTTTTATGTAGGGAAGGGGGCAAACTATTTTGGGGAAAAAAAACCTCGGACAAAACCCGTAGGATTTTAAAAATCAAGCATGAAAAACGATTTTATGGTTTAAGCCTATTGGGGGGCAGCTTTAGGGACCTTATTGTCTCCTTTGCTCGGCTAGAATGATACCCCCACTTAACTAATTTTCCTTTATTAAGATGTCTAAAAAAATGGAATAATAAGATTAATGTATGCCATTGTTTTTATTTAAATACCTATGCTATGCTATTTTTACTCTTAATACATTGACAAATGGTTTAAATAAATAATAATAAATAGATGTAATATGTATGAAAAAACACCAGTATCTTTTATGCTCAAAATTTTAAAATTTGTTATGTATTTGGGAATAATTTTTTTCATGTGTCTACTTTCCACACCCCAAAAAAGCAGGTTTTTTTCAAGATAAATGATGAGGTTAGCCCGATATGGTAAACCCATTTTCGTCTCATATTTAGTGGCTTGCAAACAGCATTAACTCTGAATGGGGGCTGAATAGCGGAAACCCCATTTTTGTGTAAAAGAATGGAAAAATACTACATTTTATAAAATCCAAGATTTTTTTTGATATAAAAATTTTGTACAAATTTCCCGGGGGTAAACCTTCCACTCACTTGGATCTCAAACAGGGGAATGAATAAAACAAAGGTAGTTACATGCGAGGAAATAAAAAATTGTTTTTTTTGAATGAGAAAGGGGAAAAAGAAACAAAAAGGTTTTAGTGGAAAAAGGGTGCAGGGAAAAGTAGTAGGAAGAATGATAGAATAATGAAGATTACATTTAAATAACAAGGAAAAAAGTAGGAGGTGATACAAGTGTATGTCCCACAAGTGGGTGCCCGGCAGAAGAAAAAAGAAAATTTTAGGAGACCTAGAAAGGGGAAAAGGTAAACAGTGTCAAAAAGGGGGATCTGAAGGCAAAAGTAGTAAAATAGAAAATAGGGTTTTTAGGGGTGTTAGGGAAGGAAGGTGGGGAAGAAACGAAGAGGGTAGAAGGGTGTTGGAGTTTTGTGCAAGAAATAGAAGGAAAAAAAGTCTTAGATCACTACAGTTTAGATGGGGAGCAAAAGTCAGTCAAACACTTTATTGTGGGTGAAGAAAGAAAAGGCAGACCATAAAAATCAAGGGTAAATACCAAGGTTTCCTTAGATAGTGACCAAAGGTTTTGGTGGGAGAAAAAAGGGATGGGAATGAAGGGGAAAAATAGTAATCAAGAAAGAAGAAAAGGCGTGGAAGCTAAAAAATGAAGAAAAAAAGGGGCCGAGTGAAGGATGATGCAAAAAAGGATGGAATGTGGAACAGGGCAGAAGTAATTTAAAAAGGTTTTATAAAGCCAAATAATAAAAAGAAGGAGAAGAAAAATGAATTTAAAAATAGATGAAGAAGAAAGAAAATTTAAAAGGGAGGAGAGAAGAAAAGGAACAAGGATGAGAAATTTGGAGAAAATTTTCAACCCGGGGAAAAGTATAGGAATGAAAGTGAAAGGGGAGAGGGGAAAAAAAAGAAAATAGGGGGAAAGAGGGGAGGACGCATTAAATAGGATGAAACAAGGAAAAATTACCCGGGTGGGAAGAACTGATTGTCGAAATGATAAGGCACAGGGGAAAGTAGGGATAACAAAGGGTTTTACAGGGTGTGATGGTTTTTTAAGGGAACAAGGTTTAGAATATTACAAATATTATAATACCTTTTTCAAGAAAGGAAGGAAAAGGTTACAAATTATAAGGGATAATGCTGAGGTGCCACGACAAAAATATATGAGAAATTCTGGAAAGGAATAAGAAAAAAATAAAAGGTGGAGAGGGAACACATGGGTTTATGAAAAATAATTTACAAAAAAAATCTTTTGGTATGACATGATAGAAAAAGGGTTGAATATGGGGAAAAATTGGGAATGGTATTTTAAGGGGGATAGGTGGATAGAAATAAGTTTGGAAAGTGATGGGAGGCAGGTGGAAAAAGTAGTAGTAATGTGGGGTTTTCCAACGGGTAGTAAAAACGCAGTCTAATAAAATAGTAGTGTAATGAGGTTGAAAAGCATGTTAAAAAATAACGGGGTTGTATTAACTGGAATGGGGAAGATTTAAGTGGTTCCAAATAAAAAATGCAGTAAAGCATTTAAGTGCCCTTTCACCACTACTATTTTTAAGTAATGGAAAAGGTCAGAACAAAGTGCAGAAAAAACTCAGAAAAAAAAAAAAGAAAACCCTGATGTTTGTGTGACTTGATGGGAGGGGGGGGAAGGGGAAAGGAATAAAGGAAAAAACTACAAAAATGGGATGAGGAAGTAAAATGGGAATGAAATTTAGCATGGAAAGTTGAAGTTATGGTCATGACAAGGAATAGGGGGAGGCCTAATAAAAACTATAAGGTTGGAAGAGTGAGGAAAAAGTACGAACATAAAATGTCTTGGAGGGGGTCGAGGAGAAAGGTGGAAGTAAGAGGGTTTAATAGCGAGACAGAGGGAGCATAAAGACCTGCTATGGGGAAGGAAGTCTCCCTTGGAGTGTAAGCAAGTGTAAAACAAGGGGTACGCCTATGTCACATATGCAACAAAACATGGCAATGAAAATAAGAGAGCCCGGAAAGTAAACCTGGGGAAAGAAGTTTGTGAGTATCATGCCAACGTTTAAAAAAAATTATGGAAGATTGGGGTTATTGGAAATGAAGTATGTGGGAAAAATACCCCCAGGGGGGAAAAAAAAGGGGGAGGAGTAGATAGCAGAAATGTTCAAGTGAGATGAGAAGAAAGGTAGCAATTAAAGGAGGGAAAAGTTGTAAAGGATAGAGGAAGGTGGAAAGGGATTTTATTAAACTTCCGGCCACAGCTGGGAAAATGTTGATGATGATGAGAGGAGAGTACTATGTGGTATGTGAAAGGAAGGAAGAAGTGGGTAACAAAGGGAAAAAGGAAAATAACGTAGGGAAATTAATGTTTGAACATTACTATAAAGGGAAACTTAAAAATTCCAAATGAGAAATAAGGAAATTTTTAAAAAGATATTTTAGGAATCAAGGGAAAAAACTGGAAAGTGGATTAAGATATGAAGATTATACTGATTACTCAGGGGAAAAGCGATTTATAAGTAGGGGGAGAAAAAAAAAAAAGTTGAAGGATAAGATAATAAAAAAAATACGTCACAAAAACAAAGTAAGAAACTTAGAGGGAAAATAAAGGTCCCGTAATAATTAAATGTACATTGTACATCCATTCAAACCAAACCTAATGAAGTGGGGAATTTTTAGAGAGAAAAGAGGTTTTAAAGGGAAAAAAGAAATTCCTTTAATAGTAAGGAAGTTGTAAAACAGCGATATGGGAAGGATGAGGAAAGATAGAAAAACTTGTTAAGGAATAGGAATGAAAATAGCAAATAGGTTGACCTTTGTAGGGAAAGTTTATGGGATTGGTTTTTAAAAACAAAAAAAGAAGGCCCCTTGAATATAAAAAAAAAATAATAAAGATACCAAATTTAATTAATACAACCCAGAGATTAAAATAGGTAGAAAGGAGCAAAAAATTATCCCGGAGCAGATTATGTTCAAATACATTTAATAATACTAAGATGTGCTCAGGTTAAAAAAAAAGAACATCAAAAGGGAAAAAAAGACTAAAGGATTTATAAAAGCGAAAAAAAATAGGCAAAACCGAGGAAATTAAAACCCACTAATGAAAGAAATAAAGATCAAGGGAATGAATTGGGTTTAAAAGAAAAAAGGAAAACCCTCAGAACTATCTGAAAGAAGGAGCAAAAAGACTTTTGGGAAATTTAAAACCCGAAAAAAATAAAAAAAAAAATGGATTCAAATAGATTTAGTTTTAAAGAGAAAGAAGAGGAAAATATATTTCACAATGTCAGGGAGAACATACAGAAAGTTAAAAAAATGAGCTTAAAGAACTGATAAAGCCCAAAAAAAAAAAAGTGAATGAGGAAACGAAAGGAAATTGAAAAATTAGGAAACAAAGGGGTTTTTTATTTGTTATGGTATAAGCTGGTATTTTTAAAGAAAAAATAGGTTAGCTTTGAGATAGAACAAAAAAATTAAGAATGGAAGTGAACAACAAGAGAGATTGAAAAGAAGGAAAGAGTCATAAAACATTTTGATAGGAAAAATAGAATGAGGAAGGGGAAAAATTTAAATTGAAAAAGGAGAGAAATATGGATGATGACGATAAAAGGGTTAAATAACCGGGGGCCCCCCCCCCCCCCCCCCCCCCCCCCCCCCCAAAAACCCCCCCCCCCCCCCAAAGAAGGGTGGGGGACAAAATTTGTTTACCCTTTTAAAAAAATGTTTGGGGGAAGACTAATTGGAGAAATGTTTGGGGGGAAAAGGAGGATTGATTTTTATGGTGGGAAGAAGATGGAATGTGTCATTTTTTAGATAATAAAGAGAAAAAAAAAAAATGTTTGAGTGCCACAATGTAGGAATATGGAATGAAAAGGAGAAAGGAATACATCACATTAGGGGAAGCATCAACAAGTGAGAGGTTTTAGTATCTAAAAAATTAGCAATGAGGAATTTTACTATTCTTTGGAAAAAGACGGGAAACCATGCCAAAAGAAAGATTTAATAAACAGGAACTTTGTATGAACAAAGAAATTAGAAAAAAATTAGCCCAAAATGCTTTTATTAAGAGATTTAAAGGGCGACACATAAGGAAAGATAGAAAAAAGGATGTATGCGGAAATGTGGGGTTGAAGGAGAAAGAGAGTAATTAGAACGAGGAAACTAAGAAATATGGGAAAATAAAAAGTGATAAAAAATCAAGGAAAGAAAGATGAACTAACAAGAACTGGACAGAAAAAATGAATCCTGCAAAGGACTCGATTGAAAAAAATGCAAAGAGGAAAAGAATAAAGAAAAGATAGCAAATGCTGGTCAATCAAGGGTTGGGGGCAATACAAAAAAATAAAAGACTGCCCCGGATCCCGGGGGCTTGGAGGGTCACAACGGACCTGCCCAAAAGGCCCAACAAAACCTCATGATAAAAACATAAAAAAATAAAAAACCCACCATTTTTTGAAATTTAAATACTATTCTTATAAATGTTTTTTAAGAAACATTTGAGAAAAAAAAGTATTTTACCAAACTATTTTTTAGGTGATAATTTGCTTTTTTCCACACATCACTAGGTATAAAATTCACTCTAGAAATTATCCCAATTTGGATAACCATTTGGGCAAATAAAAAAATAGATATAGAAATTTAAAATTTCCTTTAAATTAGTTACATTGTACATTTTTTTCATTTAAAGTAGACTTTTTTTGGGTTTCAAAATTTGTTTAAATTGGGTGTTTTTCTGGCACTTAACCACTCGGATTTCACTGTCCAGTGCCAGCTGGGAATTGGGGGTGTAAACCAAGTGTACTGCTTCATTTTATGTCCCAGGGTTCCAACCAAACTTTTTAAGAGATGAGTCAGCGCTTTGTTTTGGTAGGGGGCTGCAAAGTTCATCAAAAAAACTAAACAAATAAGGGTAACGTTTAAAAAATTGATCAAAATTTTAAACTTGCAAGGGAAATTAAAAAAAAAAGAAAAAAAAATGATACAAAAACTAACTTTTAATTTTGGGAAAAGGGAAAAGTAAAATTTCAAATTTTTTTCTAACAAATGTATATGACAAATGCTGCCATTTACACAAATTTAAATAAACAACCCCGATTGGTCTCGCATAGTTTTGGTGTCACCCTCATTTTCACTGGTTTGTGAGACAAATCAAAGTTCAAATCTCTGCCTTGGGAGGATTTTTTTTTCCTAAATAGTCTCCCCCATTCACTCCCTCAACGGGTACTTTTCCCTAAATCATACCTTCCTAGTTACTAAATTAATGTAAATACTAAATATCCAACAGGTAGTAAGATTTTTGTGAAAAAAATAAATCAAACCTTTGAATGATAAAATTTTTTAAAAGGTCAAATATTATTTAAATGTTTTAAAAATTTTACTACTTCTTTTAATTTAGATTTTTGGGACTTTAAATTTTGGTTTTTTAAATTTTTCGAAGGGAAATGTAAATTTTTAAGCCCCCCCCAAAACAATCACATTTGACCTCTAATATTTACAGTTTGACCTCGACCCGAACAAAAATCAAACCAAACACACGACCAAAATAAATTAAAAATAATAAAATTGTTTTGGGTAAAACCCCCAAAAAAACCAATTTTAAAGATAAGTCTTTACTGTCACAGACGATTCTCCGGGAAAGATTAATTAATACTCTTGGCTGGACTGAAGGTTGGTTCAACAACTGAAGGTTTTCAACATTGTTCCCGGCTTCCCTACCCAAAGGAACCCTTGCCGCCCTTTGTCGCCCCCCTGACTGGTCGAAACGTTCGAATCCCTTTTTGGGGGTCTCTCTAACCTCTTTTGATCGCTCCCCCCCAACCTTCTCGGGGTTGCAGGTCATTTCTCACAAAGTCCTGAACCCTCCTTTTGATGTCCGACCACCCGTCGACATCGCCTTCCTTTTCCAGACGGGTTTTACGGGGCTTCCGTCTCCAGGTACCCCCGGGGTTCCCTGCCCCGGGGGACCCAGGTGGTCACCGGGGAGGGGGGGGGGGCGTGGCCCCCGCTAGTACGGGAGACCTGCAGCACCACCCGCCGGCCCTTCCCGGGATTTGCTCCCTGGAGGGCGTGGGGGTGAGGCTGGGTGAAGCTACTATCCCGCGACAGTCTCGGGCCCTTCCCGGGTCCCCCCCGTCCGTGCGGACTGGGGTCTTGCGGGGTTCGACGCCAGCGTTTTCTGGCGGGCTATAACGCCAACACACCCCTTGGGGGTTTTGCGGCGTTAACCCCAGGGGGGCCGTCCTCCCCCGGTTTGGGACGGGGACGGCCCCTTTAAACCACCGCCCCCACCTACCGTCCATCTTCCCGAACCCCCCGGGACCTCCCCCTTCCTGGACCTCATCCCGACCCCAGGAGACCCTTTCTCCCCTTTGGCACTACCGTCCCAGCATCTGACACAACCCGGTGACATGTGACCTGCATTTTCTTTTTGCTGCCCGTCGACACGCCTCCCCCATTCAATACAGACGCCCCCGGGCTGGCCAGATTCCAGGATAGGGTTTCCCCCCGCGTTTTCCCGCCCCACCCATCCCCGACGTCGCGGAGTTGGACCGCCAGGCCCCTCTTCGCTCGACCCCACTCTCGGGGCCCCCAATCTCCCCCCTGCGGCACCTCCACTCTTGGCCCACCCTTACCCCCTTCATCCTAATAGAAGCGGTCCGCGACAGGGGCGAGCCCTGTGGGGAGCGGGGCTCACATCCTTTTGACCGGGATCTACAGGTTCCTCCCCCCGCTGCCGGCGGTACTCCGTCGGGGGAGGGGGGAGGGTCACGCAGGAGGCTCCAAACCTAGATACCGAGGATCTTTCCCTGTGGCGCCCCTGAAGGGGGTACCCGCAGGCCCGATCTCACCCCCAGTTGCCGGGCGGGCGGGTTTTGGGGGGGCCGCCGCCCGGACCGAGGGGGGCCTTTTGGGGGGGCGTTTTTAGGCCAGCTTCGCGCACGACGGATCGCCGATGGAAAATCCGGAGCCTCCTGGGTTAAGCCCCCCCAGCACCCCTTTCCCCCCCAGTCCGGGGGGGACCCCCCTACCCCGACCTACGACTGGTCACCCCCCCGAGCTTCTCGGGCCCTGGCGAGGCCAAAACCTCGTCCGCCCGGGCTCGACCGGGGGTTTTCCCCCCCCTCCCCCCATCACCTACCCCCAAGGCGTTCGTACTTTCCTTTTCCGAAACCTTTTAAAGCCGTCCCGACGGCTTACTTTCCGGACCATGGGGAAGGGGGCGTGTCGTAAACCCTTCAAAGTGGGGAACCCCCCCGCATACCCCTTCCTAAGACCCATCTCCCTCCTTTCTTGCGTGGGAGGTGGCGGGAAGAAAGATCCCGGCCAGATTGGAGCCTGGCTGGGGGTAACCCCCTCCTGCCGAAACCCCCCAATTCGGGTTTCGGAAGGGCCCGCGAGACCCACGCGGTCGCCAAGGTGGGTTACCTGGTGACCGGGGCGTTCAACACCGGGCCCGGACGGGGTTGCGTGTTGGGCGTCAAAGGGGCGTTCGACAGTGTCAGCCACCGTGGGCTTTACCCCTTTGCCGGGGGGGGTACCCCCCTCCGATCCTCCGCCCCCCTCGAGTCCTTTCCCCACCCCTCCCTTTAAGTGGGATCCCAGGGGGCCCTTTTTTCTCCCCACCGGGGGGGCAGGGGGCCCCCAGGGGTCCTGCCTTTACCCATCCTGTATTCCCCCTTCGTGCGGAAAAATGCCCCTTCCCCCGGGGCAAGCTCTTCCCGTTCGCAGACAAACCGCTATCCCGGGGCAGTCCCCGGACCCAGGTGGTCTGGGGCCCAAAATTACCTTCGCTTGCGGGCTGTTTGGCCTACCTTTGTCTCGGTCCCCCGCCATCCAATCCCAAAGACGCAGGGTATTTTGTTTTCCCTGAGGAACGGGCCCCCTGCAGCCCCCTTCGCGTGGGGGTACCGCGGGGCCCGTGGTCGCCGTAGTCCGGGGTTGGGGGTGACCCTGGCCAAAAAGCAGCTGGACCCGACCCGGTTCGGCGGAAGGTAGGGGCCGGGGCTCATGTTGAAAACGGCCCTCCTTTGCGCCCGGCCAGTGCTGGGTACGGCCACAAGTCAGACTTTTTCTGTTCTGTGTGATGTCCTTCCCTTCCATTCCGCTCCCTATTCCCTATTTCCTAATAAATACAATCATTTCCTACTGTATCCACCGGGTTTCCTTGTCTGATCCTCGGGGGGTCCGCCCCGCGTTCTCCCTGACCATGTCAGGCCCCCACCCCCGGGCACCTATTCGCGGATTGGCGGTAAGATTTTTCACCCCAGCGCGGGCCCCTCCAAATGATGTCAGGGGGATCGGCGTTACGCCGCTCCTGGCCATCCCTACCGCCCAATCAGGACGGCTTTTTGAATCCCTTCGTCGACCCCCGGGGGTGACCTCGGGGGTCGAAATTTTGGGGGTGTGACCCCTTTCTATCTTGGAGACTGGGGGGGATAGATAGCGGGGGCCGCCAGTGGGGAGTTAGGGGATTGGTTGGGTAAGTGGGGGGACGCACGGGGCATGAGTGCAGCCCCTCAATCTACCAAACTGGGCCCACCAGGTCCTATGTGCTGTGGGGGGGGGTTCAACAAACCCCCCTCTTAAAAATGAAATGCGCCCTAATTTTTGGGGGAAAAAAAACAGAAAAAACTTTTATTGCCTCGTATATTTTTTTTTTCAAGAACCCCCAAGGGGTTGGGAAATTTTTATTGTTAATTTGTTGTTTAATAAAGTTATAAATAGATAATAATAAAAAAAATAAAAACCCTATGAAAGAAAGAAAAAAGTTATTTCTTCTTTTATAAGGTAGTACTTAGATTAAATTGATAAAAAAACTAAAAGGTTGGGGAGAACTACAAAATAATCATTATTTTTATTATTACACTGAAAAGGGGAAAAAAAATTAAAAAAGTGTTTTGGGAAAAAAAGTAGTAATTCATCTAATTTTGAGGTTAAAGGACTGTCTACTCCATATCACTCATGAAGTGTGGTGGCTATCCCCCAAATTTAAACCCGAATTTGCCCAAATGCTCTATTACAAAAACCTTTGGGATAAAGAATTATTTCCCCAGCCTAGGCGCGGTGCCATTCCCAGACCTACAATTTTCCCCTATTACTCAGTCTCCCTGAAAGTCCCCAGCCCCAAGGTGGGGTGGAGAAACACCGCTTCGTTCTGCTTCAAACACAAAATCGCTCCCCCCCACATACTTTGGGGACACAAGGAGGGTTTAGGTGACTTTACATTAGTCATATAAAAATCACTCTTTTTAAAAAATTAAACAAAGCAAAACATATGTTTTTAAAAAAAAAAATATAAAGCTACTATTGCATATTACATAGATAATTGTGGGCCCTGTTTTCGCTTTTTTTGGGGGAAAAAGAGGGTTTTTTTTTCCCGGGAATTTATTCAATTAATGGAAAAATTTTTTTTTTCCCCCGGTCCTTGACTTGAGATATGTAAATTAAGCCATTTTCCACCATTTAGACTTAACTAAGCCCCACAATTTCCCAAAAATATTAAAAAACCTTACTGAATTTTTATAGATTTTAAAATTTGCGTTTAAAATTTCTTTTTTTTAAAAATTTTAAATTTTAAAGGCAGTCCTCTTTATCTCATTTTTTTTTAAAAAGACTAGCAATTTTTTTAAAATTTCGAATATTAGCGAAATTTGAATTCTTTTAAAAATTTTTTAGTAATTGAAATTGATAAAAATAAGAAAAAAAACTAATAAATATCATTAAATGGGAAAACGACCCTTAGAAAAATAAATAATATTTCGGGCCAACACTGACTACTCCATTTGGGGTTAAAAAAAAAAACTGTTTGAAACATGTACTAATTGTTTTTTAAGAGTAAAAAAATTAAAAGCTTTGGGTGTGGTTATCCATATAAAAATTATAAAATAAAAAAATTATTATAATTATTAAAGCTTTTAAATTCATAAAACCGATTACGGATTGTTTAAAATAATTGTTTTAGCAACGATTTTTTACTTGATTAATCCTGATTATCCATTAGTTTGAGAATAAAAACATTAATGTAATTATACAAAAAAAAATTTATTTAAAAATCAACAATTAAAGCTTAATAATATTAATTTTTTTTTTTTGATTTAAACTTTGATAACATTAAAGTTGGAACTAGATTGTTAGTTTTACAATGCAGGGGTCTACTGGGTTTTAAAAAAATCACTAATTGGGGGGGAAAAAAATCATGAATTTTTAATATTTTTGGGCATAAAATCACGAAAATAATTTTAGTTTGAATTCCCCCACATCATAACGCGAATCTTCAAAGATAGCGCTATCCAACACTGAGGCACGCGCCATCGGAATTCCTGATTTTTTGTTTTTTGATTCCCAAACCCAAAGGTTTAAAGTTCGCCATCTTGTATTAAATTTTTATGTGGGCGTGCTACTTGTCTGTGGGGGTGTGAGTGCATTAGGCCATGTTTCACAAATAATGTTTTTTAGTGAATTAATTGGGAAAGTACCAGGACATTTTCTACCAAAACCCGCGTTATCTTTTGTTGGGATTGGATCAAGATGTTGGCAGCAATTATCAAATTTTTTAAAAGCTTTTCAGTGATCCACTGATATTGAAGGGGTGTAAAAGTATATTATAATTTCAAATTTAAAGTTGGGACAAATAGAATGTTTTTGTAGTGAAATATGGCATATTTGTTATAAAAAAAAAATAAAACTATTAATGTTAATATTTTCCTATGTAATTCTTTAATTTAAAGACCATTCATTCAAAACAGTTTTTTTTACCAATTAAAAAAAAGATTTTCGTTGTCTTATGGGGACATAAAAAAAATTTGGCCTAAATTATTTTTAATTGGTTTGTGAAAAAAAACCATAAAATTTTTTGGGGGGCATTCAAAATTTTTTTGAAAAATTTAGGCTAAATTTTTAAAAGATGCCTGGGAAATGTTCTTCAAAGAGTTTTTGGGGTGAGTTGAAAAAAATAAAAATCAAAGTGGTTCCTTGTTGAAGATGACCATAGAAGGTTTTGTACATGTTGTAAATCGAAATTTGATATAAGCCCCAGGGGTTTAATGGAGTGAAAAAACTGGAAAAGGTAAAAGCATTTGGAAATAGCCTCTGCCCTACTCCAAGGGAAGCAAAAAATCTCAGCTTTTTATCTTTTGAAAAGGGGTTGGATGTAAACAGCCAGAACCGACAAAAAATTATTACCTTTTACAATAGGCCTCTTCTGAAAAAATTATGATATTTGGTTGCAGCTTCGTCTAATTTAGTTGTTTCATCTTCCTCACTCTTTGGGGGACCTTTTTAATACATTTTTTGTAAATGATGATACGTTAAACAGAAATTCTGTGGTCCATGAAAAAGGTTATGATCAAACTTTTTATAGGGTTCATTATTTCCCTATCTTTTCCAAACAGTTTTTCCCGCAGTGTAATAAAACTAGTTCAAAATGATAAAAAACAATTGCTATTTTGACAACCCTTTTTCTTGGCCCTTCTTCAAGAAAAATTCTTGCGGAGTTAAAAAAATTGCATTTTTTGCAGTTTCACTTGACAAAAATTTTAATAGAATTCCCAAAAAAAACAAATTGAATCATTGTCCATTTTTAGAACTCAAGTTTTTAAAAGTGGTTTCGACCCATACTTGAAAATCTTGTTTTTAGGGCATTTACTGAATGACCTCCTTGATGCCTTACTAGGTATGTCTGAATTAGGGCTGCTTTAAAAAATGTTCTCAAATTGTGTTATGGGCCAATGTAAATTAAAATTCCCTTTTGGACTTCAACAAATGATGAAAAAATTTTAAAAACTCTGAAGACAAAAAACCTATTGATGTTGGCACATGCCTCTTCATCAGTTCATGGGGGTTAAGAAGCTCATAATAAATGTGAATGGCAATTAAAAATTTTTGGTTTGTTTTTTTGAAACAGCAAGTAAGTTTTTTTGGGGTGAACGATTTCAGATTTGGATCAAGGTTATTTAACAGTTTTTATAAATTTTTGTAAATGGAGATCGAAAAAACTTTGGGAATGGATAAAGGTGCCTAAAAGTTTTGCATATAAAAAGGGATGGAGAATTTTTTTAAACTGTTATCATATGGGGGTTTTGGCACTGCAGCTAGGCCCCGAGCTGCATACCAATAATAGACTAAAACGAGAATTTGAAGATTTCGGGGTTTTTTCCCTGACAAATGAGGGGAACAACTTTGTAAACACAAGGAAACGTAAGGTTTTTAAAAGTCTAAGGCTAACATCATGGGACCCCCCGTGAGCTGAAAAGGGGGCAGTTGTACCCCTGGTTTGAGGTATACGGAAGGATAATTATTAGGGTTTTGGGGAGCCCCGGTAGAGTTAAGGAGGCTCGTTTACTTGGTTGTCCGGGGCATGTGAGGGATTTTAAATCTGCCATGGATCTGTTTTTTGGATTAAAAAAAAGGTGTTTCAAGTCATTTTTCCCTACTGACAAGAACCCAAAGAGTTACAGTGGTGATTTTAATGACTACACAATGGGAAAAGAAAAGAATCACCTGCATTTCCCGAAATTTAATCAATTTTTGGTAGACATTATGAAAAAAAAATTAAAAAGAGAGAGGTTGAACTTCTCAAAAACAATCAAAAATTGGGCAGAGAAAATTTTACCCGAAATATGCGTGAAAAAGTGATACCATGTACTGAGTTGGGGCAAAAGTTTTTCCTGCCCTCTCCTTTACCGTTAGACCACCTACTTGCATAGTGAACCAGGATCAATTACGAAGTTCGCCACTACGGCGGGCCCGATTTATTATACATTTACCTTCAATTCGAAAAGGAAGGAGGAGCAAAGGCCTCATACCAATCAAAAAGGCAAGGATCGCCATGAAATTAATTTGGGTTTTTCCCTCTTTAAAGGGGGGGAAATAGAATCTATTTACAAAAAAGGGGCATTTTTTGGGATACAGGTGCTTTATGATTGGTGGAAGGGGATAAGAAAGGGCTACCACAATTTACATCCTGCGTGGTTGGGGCCACACTCGCCACAGCTCCTTGACCAAGTCAAAAGCTGAATACCAGATCCGATAATCTTGCCCTTTTACGAAAATGAAAAGCAAATCCATGGACCATGCAACAGTTTTCAACAAAGTTCTCCCTGCATGTCGGGGGCTGCTGCACCAACGGTACACTCGAAATTTTCATCAGTGAGATCCAGACAGGGGACGATGGATATCCACAGTACAGGCGAAGATTCCCGAATGATGGAGGCTTCACTCTCGAAGTTGATGGAATGGAGCGAGACAACCACTGGGTGGTGTCGTTGAATCTTGTGCTATCTCGTACCTTCAAGGCTCACATCAATGTTGAGTACTGCAATTCATTAAAGTTGATAAAATATATATATATATACACACACACAAGTACGTCAACAAGGGCATTGATCAGACAGCATTCGCAATAAAGAATAAGAAAGGTGAAGTTACACTCTACCAAACAGGACTATACATCACCAGTTCGGAAGCTGTCTAGGGGATCCTCGAGTTCCTTATTCATGAGAGATATCCCGCCGTGGTCCATCTCACAGTGCCCCTTGAGAATGGCCAAAAAGTATACTTCACAGAAAACAGTGTGATGGACAAAGTGAATAACCCTCCCAAAACAACACTCATGAGCTACTTCGAACTGTGCAAGATTGACGACTTTGCCAAACAGCTCCTGTATCACGAAATTCCTTGTGGTAAGACAACGGGTTCAGCAGGAGGAGGCAAGGGAAGGACATCTAAGGTCACTTTGGAGTGAAGAAGGATCATGTTTTAGGCAGAGTGTACATGGTTCACCTTGATAACTTGAAATGTCGTCATCTGTACCTCATGTTCCGCTTGCAGAGCATTGGATTTGTTGGAAGACGATGGTCACTGAGACAAAACTTTGGAAAGAGCGGCCTTATCCGACTCCCCTTTTAAACTGAGATAACTTTTGCAATTGTGTTGATTTTCTGCCAGATTTCAGACCCAATCCTGCTATGGGAGAAGCACAAGGACAGTTTTTCTGAGGACATGAAACGGCAGATGGAGACGGATTGTTCAGATATTGATGTCCAGCAGGGTCTGGACATGATATACAGCAAGTGTCTGATGTTGTTGGAAGATGTGGTGGTTTCAATGACAGAACAAACTCTCAACCAATACGGCTTGCCTGAAACAACCCGTGATGCAGATGGTGTCATGGGCAACCGAAACTACCTCAGGGAATTGAGCTATGACGTTGATGCTCTGTAGAAAACAGTGGATGACAATGATCCAAGGCTAATGGGTGATCAGATAACAGTTTACAAGAATATTATTAAAGGGTTAGACGGTGGAGACGGCAGTGTTATGTTCTTGGATGCCTTAAGAGGTACAGGAAAAATATTCTTGATAAACCTGTAACCAGCCAAAGTTAGAAGAAGTAACAGGGGAATTGCTATGGCTCTTGATTCATCGTGCATCGCTGCCATGCTTTTGGAGGGGGTTAAAACTGCCAATTCCGCCTTCAAACTCCCCTTCAATCTGAATCATACAGAAACCCCCATATGCAACATTTTAAAAAACAGCAATATAGCCCAGGTTCTTCGAGATTGCAAACTTATTGTATGGGACTAATGTACCATGTCACATAAGGAGGGGATAGAGGCTCCAAACCATACGCTGCAGGACAGTTGCAGCTGTGACAAGCTGATGGGTGGTGTTACTGTCTTGCTGGCGGGGGACTTTAGGCAGACCCTGCCAGTAGTACTCAGGGGAGACCCGAGCCGATGAAATCAAGGCCTGCCTTAA
>JBCFYV010004540.1:0-15435 GCA_039000515.1 Timema cristinae
CTTATTAAAAAAAACCTATGGTTTAAATTGCCATTTAACAGAATTTGGTTTTCTTTAAAAACAAAATTTTCTCTTTTTTTTGGGACGCATCTTAACCTGTACAGGTTATAGCATATGTATAAATTAATTTTATTTAAATGAGAAGTTGAATTTAAGGGGAAGTAGCTCATTTGCATAAAAATGGAAAATTTTTTTGGAAAAAACCACCCCCCCAAAATCACCCGCCGGTTTAACCCAATTTCCGCTCCAGCTTGGGGGTGGGTGTCCCTTGACCTGTACCCCCCCGAACTTTTCCTACAAATCACGATTAAAAACGATATTTTTTATTCTCCTAGTGCACCCAAAAAATAACGAAAAAAGAACTTTGTCCAACAATATTTTATAATAATTTTTTTTTATTACGGATTTTTACAAAGTTAAAATTATTAAATGTACATTTTTTATCTATGGCAAGGCACGGAAAGGGAGGGAAACACATAAAAGGGGATCAAACACAATAGGCTTCACAATGAAAAAGAAGAACACATTCCATTTTACTTTGCTGTTATTGGAAAAAAGGGGAAATGGCTTCCATCAACAATTAAAGTTAAACTGTTTCTTATTTTTTATTGAAAAAATCATGTTGTGTTCTTTCTCTTTTATGTTTTCCCCTTTCCTTAATTCTTCCTTTATAGCTAAACATACCTCAAAAAGTGAAAAAAATGTAAGATTAATTTCAAACTTAAAAAAACCCCCTAAAAATAATTCCAAAATTAAAACAATTTGATTAGGGGCTGCAAAAAAATTTGGCCATTTGAAATTAATTTTTTTCTTTAACTAAAAAAAAAAAAAAAAAAAAAAAAAAAAAAAAAAAAAAAAAATCAAATAAAAATCTTCAAAAACTTTCTTATTTCCCTTACTTAGTTTATAGTAAAAATCAAAGACAAACTAGAAGAATGGTTAAAACAAAAAAAAAGCCTGGGTTTCCCTGGGGAAATGCAATAATGTGTATTAAGCTATAATAATTAAGTCCAAAAATTTTTTATCAAAACTTTATTCTTGTCTTATTGATATTAATTTTCCTCTACAAAAAACTTTTAATTAAAATATTTAGATTATTTTATTTAAGTATGCCTCAATTAAGGGTTTTTACTTAAATCATCCCGGGACAAAAAATTTTCATATCAAGGGTCCACCAAAATATTTTAAATTAAAAGGATTCAGAGGGGTAGAAAAGTTGAGAAACATGGTTTAAGGATTAAAATTAGAATCTACATTTTTTTTCTATATTTTAAAATAAGCCCCAATCCCTTTAAAAATGTGTCATGTATGTTTCTCGCCCTCCTCACCTTAGAGTAGCTTTGGGAATACTCATCATCCATCCTTTCTAAAAATCGACTGTAAATATAAACTAACCCAAAAATTTGGCAACTTGGGGAAAAAAACCCGCAAGCGAATCAGCAGTGACAACCTTGCATTCGTTCTTTGCTCTGTAAAATTAAATCATTTCAAATAGTTTTCATCAAAAATTCATATGCACAAACACACCACTTACTAATTATGCTATCTTAAAAACATTTAAAATTTTGGATACATACCGATAAAGAAGTTTTAAAAAAAAGTAAAGAACAATTGGACAAAATGGACAAAAGTGTTACACTTTAACAACACTTATTTGTCTATTTTAATTTAAAAATGCTTCAAATTAAACTTAAAATAACAAAAAAAATTGACCATTGAATTATTCCATTTTAAACAATTCCTTAAAATGGTACCATTAATTTCAAAACATATTTGTATGCGATCCTCAAAACTTGACACAACCCACAATGTACTTGTTGAATTGCTTAAAATTGGGGTTTGGAAGTTAAAGGGAAAAAAATTTAAACCTTTTGGCACAAAGTAATTTTAAAAATTTTCTAGGAGGGGCATACAAATATGTATTGAAATATAATGGGGGTCATCTTAAAGAACTTTTTTATAAAAAATGAATGATTCAAGCGCATGTAAATAACAGACAATATATTTTTTTGTTTTTTTAACTTAACTTGAAGCATTTAGTATTCAAAATAGTAAAAATATAATGTAATTAAATGTGTTAAAAATTTCTGCCCCCATACTGTACAAACTTATTAAAACTTTTAAAGTACAATCAAATTAAAAATTTGGAAAAAAATTTTTAAAAAAATTGGCTATCAGAAAATTTACCCAGGTTAATTTTTAAAAAAAAAATCGAGTATACATTTGTTTTTTAAACCCTGAAAAACAAAATTGTTATAACCCCCCTTTAAAAAAATTTATTTAAAAATTTAAAAGTCAAAAAAATTTCCCATTCTTTTTAGGGGAAGAATTAGCTTTAAATAAATTTAAACACCCCAAGGTATGACAATAAAAACATTGGGATGAAAAGTTTGAATTAAATCTGTTAAACCATTTCTTCTTTTAGTCCCGGGCACATACAATCATAAAAAGAAAAAGGGGCCAGAAAAAAATTAAAAAACCCCAAAATTTTTGAGGCTTGGAGAAAAATTTGAAATCCAGTCTGGGGTAAAAATTTCCCAAAAATTACTTTTATACATTGTGTTAAAAAAAAGGAAAAATTTTTAGATTTTGGAAAGGGAATTTAACTAAATTTATTTAATTTAAACCCAAAACCTTAATAAACCTTTTTTTAAAAAAAAATTAAGATGTGTAAAAAATTTTGTAATTTTTTGTTTTTAGGGAAAAATTTGTGTGTGAATTGTTAAAAAAAATCAATTTTTTTCCCAAACCCCCAAAAAAAAAATTAAAATTCAAAACCAAGTGTTTTAACCTTTCCCTTTGCAGAATCCCCCCCCCACCTAAAGAGAATGTGGTTTTAAAAAACCAATATAATTTAGTTTTTTGATGGATTTTAGCATTTCAATTGACAGCCTAAACCCTTCAAAAAAGGGGTTTTTTTGCAAATCCCCTCTATCTCTCTGTGTTTTTTTGTACCCTTAAAAGCCTATTCCCCCCAAAACCCAAATTTTTAACAATCGGGTTTTAAAATTTTTGGTTTTTAGGGCTTTCCTAGAAAAAATTTTTTAAAATTTAAATTATTCAACCCCTAAAATTAAGGGGGGGTTTACTAAAAGGTTTAAAGAAAAACAAAATTTTTTCCCTCCAAAATTACTCAAAAACATTTTGTTTAAAAAAATTTTTTAATCGGGAAACATTGTTTTTCCCAATTACAAACAAAAAATGACACAGTTTTTTTTTTCCATGAAAATAACTTTGGGGGTTTCCTTTCAAAAAACCCAATAAAATTTCCAATCTTGATCTTTTTTATTTTTAAGAAATCTTTGAAAATGTGAAACAAACTTATTCTTGGCAAAGTTGTTTAGCTATTAAAAAAACACTTTTTTTTAAAAATTTTTTTAAAAAAAATTCAAGTGTTTCCGAGCTATGGGAAAATTTGGGCTTTAATTTTTTTGAAACTCTTTATTGAACTGAGATGCCCTTTCCTCTTTTGCTTTTTTTTTATTTTCTGTAACAGTGAAAAAATACAAATTTTCATTCGCGCTCAAAGGTGGGATGTAATGCTTTTTTTTCCCATTATGTAACAAGGGTCTATGTTTTCCCCCCCACATTATTTTTACAAATTTTAAAGGTTGTAATCTCCATTTTTTAGGAAAAAGGGAACAAAAAGGGGTTTTGTGGGGGTTGCCTGAAAAAGGGGTTTTTTAAAGAAATTAAAATTTTCCTGAGTTTGAGCCCGAGACTTTAAATAAAGCTCAGGTTCTGACCCCCAAAAAACAATTTCATATGCTTGGAAATTAAAAGATCTTTTTCCGTGTCTGGCTATTTATGTGCTGTTTGTGTGCCCTGGTGTGGATGACTTTTGGTTTCCCTTTTTCCCTTCTCTGTATGTTGTTTGAGAAATGTGTATTTTTGAGATATTTTTCAATTCATTGTAAAACGTTTAGTAGTAAATTTTAAATTTCATAGAGGATTTTTAAATTATTTTTGAGTTTTAAAAAAAATATTTAAAATTTTGGAAAATCATGGTTGGGTCAACTCAACCAAAAGGGGGGCATTCCAAAATTCAAAACAATGACTTGCAGACTCCTATTCACAATTAATTTTTTCATATCTCCCCCATCAAACCCCCTTTACTTGATGGGTCGACCCCTTTTTACCAATATTTCTTGGGAAATTTTTATCATTTATTTGAAGTAAATATGAGAATTCCAAAAATCAATTTAAAATCCTTCCAAAAAAAAATCCAAAAATTTTTTAAAAGTCCCAATTTTTTGAATATATTTGAAAAATTTTTAGGTTGATTTAAAAAAAAAGCACTTAGCATCCCCCCCATAAGAAATTTTAAATCCCTTTTAATTTGGAGTCTGAACGACTTTAAAAAACCCCAAAGCCTAATTAAAAGTACCGGGGAAAACCCAAATGATAAAACCCCAAAAAAATCATACAAATAACCTTCCCAACACACCCTTTTGAACCGCTAATGACTTGCATGTGTTGTGCCCCTTCCCAAACCCATAAAAAAACTTATTAAAAACCAAAGGGAAAAAAAAAAAAGGGGAAAATTAATAATTAAGAGAAAACCTGCTAAATAACATGGCTTTTTTTGTAAAAAAAATTTTCCTTAAAAAAATTTAAACAAAATCTTCATAAAGGGGGGTTCCAAAACCCGTTTGGGGGTTTTCCAGGTTAAGCCCACAAAAATTTTTTTTTTATAGTGGCCAAAACAAATTACTGCCTATTTTTAGGCCCCTCAGCAACTTAAGGGTTTTAGAATAGGGGTGAATATTTAACCCAAACCACCAACCCTTTCCAACCCTTATACAAAGGGGAAAAAAGTTTCCCCTTTTAAACTCCCCCTCTCAAAACCAAGGCCCCCCACCCCTGCTTTGGGGCCCGAACTATAATTATGTATTGCTTCTTCCTGTGCATTCTAATGGCTTGTATTCTGAAGTCAATCTAACCATGTTTCCATTCACTCCTACTTTGTGATTTTGTAAGGTTTGTGGTAGATCAAGTATAAAGTTAGCGAGAGTGAGCAATCATTTAAGTTTCAGTTTCCTTAAGTTAATCATTATGTGACATTTGTTTCACCCATACTCCCTTGCTAAATAAGAGAGACTATTTGTTAGAATGCTATACCTGAGAATAGCATTCACAGAGGCCACAAAGAACTCGTCACTGTGGGAAGGAGTGTAACCCAGATAATAACAGAGATGTAGCAGTTTCTCGACTGTGTCACCAAGGAGGTGTTCACTCTGCTCTATAGTATAACCAACAAGATGATCAATTGTCTCTGGTATCAAACAACTTGTCATTAAGAGATTCAAGGAAGTGTCACGAACAATCCGAGATGACAAGGAATGTTGCTGTTAAAACTCTTGTACCTGTAGATCACACAATTCAAATTGAAAACAATTTAGAGCTACCATTGTTTGGGTGCAGTGGTCATTAGAATACAACTATTCAGTCACAATATTTTACTTTTAATGGCTCTAAAGTAATATTCCGTATGAGTGCTTAATCACCAAACAAATAAGTGCCTAATGAACAAGAAATAGGAGAGAACAGTAAATTAAAAGGTGAATTTTGGCAATCGAATCAATATCAATGTTTATTCACCAAGACATTTTCCTTGTCCGAGCTAAATAGCTTGTCTCCTTATAAGAGATTTTAACAAGTACAGTTTCATTGTAAATGTAGATGAACACTTAAAAAGATCAAAATAGTGGATAGCAAATTAATATGTAGAAAATATGACACTAAGTAACATTTATGACTGAAATGTAAAATAAGCTTGTCAAGACTGTTTATACTGCATGTTTTTATGTTTTATTAATTTTGTGTGTTAATATATATATATATATATTTTTTTTTCCATCTTCATTAAAGAAAAGAAATAGACACAATCTGATCCAGGCCTCTCGCTCTCTCCCTCCCCCACCCCTCTCTTCTATATATATACACACACCACATAAAACAGGGTTCTTACACACATATGAAACATAAATTTAAGGACTTTTTAAGTACCAAAACTGTTATTTCTCATACTGCCAAAAGCTAAACACCAATAAAAATAATTATAAACTGTAAACAAATTTTTAATAGATGAGAAAAAATAACTTTTCACCCAATTTAATGAATAGATAAGACTATAAAAATAGAAATCTAACTTTGTTGTCACTTACTTCACTCTCCTTGGTTTATTGGTTAGTGCAGTAATTCTATATTAGTATTCCACAAGATGAGTATGGAATTCATAATTTAACAATATTTTCTGCTGGCACATGCTTTTCATTTGCGATATTTTATATACAGGAGTCTAAGCATGAATGTTTGTACTAACAAAAATTAAAATGTCAGTTTTTTATAGGTCCTAGAATCATCAGAACGAGTAACAAAGAGTTTAAACAAAAAAATATTGGGCCAATAACATTTAAATGTGTTTATATCCATTTAACCTATCAGATAGCTGCTTGTTGATGTCAGCCAGTGGGCAGTTTTTTCTCTTGCTGTTCTTCTGAAACTGTTAGAGACTTCGACACAAATGTTAATTTCCTGTTGTTTCTGCTTGCTCTGACAGTCTATCAGCAGATTTGGTAAGTGTGTCTACATCAGCCTGAAGCCTTTGTTGTTGTTTTTTGCTTTGAATTCATCTATTTCTTCTATGAAACTTTTCCTTTTTGAATTCTTCTGTGCAGTTTCTTTCCCTCTTCGATTCGCCTCCAAATAACTTTGCCACTTTTGTCGTGCACCAGCAACTGGAAAACCGGCTTTGTATTTCAATATTATAACATACCACTGATCAATTTGTTGAAAAAATTATTCGAGGGGGCAATGAGGGGCCCTGTTGCATATTTTCCATTCTATTGTTTTGTTTACAAAAAATCTCTCTAAACTGCTGCTTGACAATGTGATAGAATTGTACTATTTTCATCACCACCAAAATTTTTGTCATATTTTTTCTAGGCTTTGCACAAGCACTAACAGTGACCCCAACATTTGTTCCAGGTTTAAATTTTGAAATCAGAAAAAAGCCAAACCGGGAAAAAATTCTTTATATGTGAAATTTTGCTCACATTCATTTCCAAAGTTTTTAGCCCTACTATATCTTAACGTTGTGAAAGGGCTGCTAGGAAAGTATTTTCCCGAAGAGTGTAGTACACGAGTTGTAGTCCGTGGGGCCCCGGTTAAAGAGGAGCAGACAATAACATTACCTCTCACTCTCATTTAAATTTTCTCACTTGAGTAAAATAAAAAAAAAAAGAAAGGGAAAGGGGATTAGTAGCCTAACGGAAATTTTACGGGGGGGTTTGGTGGAATACAATGCTATCGTTAGAAGACAAATATTTTAAACTGGGCCTAGCTCAAGGGTGGACCGGGTAGTTTAGAGGAAATTTGGGTTTTTACCAAGGCCCCTTAAGGTAATTTTAAAAATTTTTGATTAATAAATTTTTAAATTTTAAAAATTTTTTAAAATTTAAAAATTTTGCGATTTTAACAAAATAGTTAAATTAAAAATTTAAATTTAATAATATAAAATAAAACTTTAAAAAAGAACACTTTTTTTAAATTTAACCAATTTGTAATTTTTAATACAAAAAAAACATAAAACAAAAAGTCGCTGTCAAAAAAAATAAAAAAATAATAAGTACAAGGGTCAAAAGTGTTTTATAATAAAAGAAAAAATATGTTTTTTAAATACTAAAACTAAATTAATACTAGAACATTTATTTTTTCTCTCTTTCTTGCTCTAGACTAATTTGAAAGAGATGTTGCCAAATTTTTTTTGATTAGGTCGTTTGGGAGTAGGAGAGGAAGGTGTTATCATTCTTTACAACTTTAAAGTTTTGGTTTCGAATTTATGATTATTTTTTTTGCAGGGGGACGGTTGCAAACAACCCCCCCGGGATCTTCCCCGGCCTACAGGGAAATTAATAAATATTAAAATTTTAATGCTAATGAGAACAAATTCACTGTTCTTTTTTGTGAGATGATTACATATTCCAAAATTAAATAAAAAATTTTAAATACACTTTTTGGAATAGTGGGATAAAAATGACTTTAACAAAAGGGTTTTTTTAATTTAAGAAAACATTTTTTTAAATATAATTTTCAACGAAATACAAAAATGAATGTTTTTTTTAATTTTTTGGAACTTTTTTTTTTAAACAGGACTGATTCCCATTAATGATAGGGTTTTTAAATTTCTAGGCCTAAGTACATAGTTGTATTTGTAAACAAAATTTATTTACAGGTTTTTTGTTTCACTGTCATCATACAAACTGGTCAAAAGCAAAAAAAAATACAAAGGGCTTGATGAGACTGACCACACTATTTGGAACAACTTTTTGACAATTCTTGCTTGGGTGGACAAAGGAAGCAAACTGGCCGACCAATTGGGGCCCAGCTAACTGTCGACAGCACACTGGTCAACTTGTGTAAAAAGTGGTCGACAAACAAGTGACTTGTCATGCAAAAGCCGTGTCGATCACATGGTCGATGTGAAAACCCAGTAAAAAAAACCAATTGGTCGACAAAAAGTATACAAATATTTGAATGCTTGGTGGGTTTAAATCTGACCTGTATGACCTAGGGTGACTAGTTCATGCTACAGTTAAAAAGTGAATAACATGAATAGTTGCCCAAATTTGGGTGCAAAAACAATCAACAATAAACTGGTCGATCTGGAAAAAAGTGATCGACAACAAGAATCTACCGAAGGATCTTAACCAAGTTGTTGATAAGGGTAGGCCCATGGTTTAAACACCAACTTACGAAAAAAATTAACAAACATTTGAAAAAGGGTAAAGTGGCCTCGACTCGCCGAAAAATATTAAAAAAAACCACAAATGATACAGCCAACGGGTCGAAAAAAAAAAAAAAAAACGGGGCACACAACTTGAAAAGGACCCATAAAAATAGGGGACCACAATTAAATACAAAGCAAAAAAAAGAATCACTAAGCCAAAATTAGGTTTTTTTATTTTGTATCCGGGTGTTTTTTTTCCACTTTATTTAGATACATAAAGTGAGGTCTGTCATCTTAATAATAACAAGTCAATCAATTAAAAAGTGCGTTTTACTTAACATTAAATAAACAATGCCCCTTGTTTAATGTACAAATAAAAACAAAAAAATTTGGTAAAACACCAATCATATACATAATAACACAAAATTAAACCAAATTATTGTAAAAAATACAAAAAAGGGGGTATTTTCTCTAAGAAGAAAATAAAAGGGATTCAAACAAATTTAAAAATTTATTATTTTTATTACAAAAAAATAATCAGCAAAAATATACGCAATTCTTAAACCAATCATCACAATACCTTAAAAACGTTGTTTCTCCTATTAAATATTACTTTTTTTGGAAAGATTCTCACCTTTTTATTTTTTAATTAAATTTATTTAATTTCTATTTTCATTGTCAACTGGGTTTTTTTAAAAATTATATGCAGCAAAAGTTTTGGAGTGCTTCCCTTCCCAAATTTTTAAAAACTGGATATCTCTAAAAACTTTTGCGGGGGTCTTGTCCCCCCCAATCACGGGGCGAAATTTTTGAAAATTAAAGGTCTTAAGAAGTTATTTGCCTTTTTATTAAAGTCATTTATTCTATTCGAGAATATCAAGGTATGATACCTAGAAAGGCTGATTTATTCCAAAAGGCAATCACCCCTTCACACTCCACTTACGTTTTCTTTTCCCCTAATTTGAAGTGGCCTTTCCCCACTTTTTTGAAATTAACTCTTTAAAAGTATTTGAGTAGTCCCCCCTCCAAATTTTTTAGAACTTTGGATGTTCCTAAACCTATTTTGAGTACGTCCTTGGGAAATTTTTTAAAAGTTTGGATCCCCCAAAGCTTTTTTTAATATCCTCAACCATTTACTTTTTTAAATTTAGATCTCCGAAAGCTATTTAAAGGGGTTCTTTTCCAAAAATGTTTAAAATTTTTCTTCTAAAAAATTTTTTAGACGGCTCCTATCTTGAATTTTTTCGAAAATTGATCCCTGAAACTAAAGGGGTCTTCTTGGAAATTTTTGATAATTGAATGTATAGAAGTTATTTAGAGGTTTAGCAGACTTTCAATTCATTTTCGATAGTATCAAGTATTTTAAAAAAAAATTTTAGGAGGGTGGGATTTATTCCAGCTGAGATTATTTTCGGGGGGGAAAGAGGCCCCTCTTCCCCCCCCCCCCCCCCGGTTTTTACCACCCTAGTTTTAGATACACACATTTTTTTAGATGATCCATCTAAAACAAAATTCCCGACCATCTCCTTTTGGGAAACTTTATCACGAACATCTAGACAGGAAATTTTCTCTCCCCACAAAAAGAGGGTAAATCCCTGATATTTCTCTACATTCCAAGTATATTTTTTAAAAGGTCTGGACCAAAAGGCCATTATTTCCGTTGATTTATTAAAATACAAGTGAAATTAGGGAAGATAAACATATATTCAAAGGGCCCATACATGTACAAAGGGGGACCACACAGTGGGGGGTGGAACTTTATTTTTTAGGGTGTATCAATTTTTTTTTTTAAAAGGAACTTTCTTCCAAAAAAAGGAGATCCAGGGGGCTCTCCAATAAAATTTTGTGAAAAATTGAAAACCCCTTTGAAATCCTTTTTAAAGGGCCCTTTCCATAAAATTTTGAAAATTAGCTCTTCCGAATTTTTTTGGGGTGATCCTCCTTAGAACTGTTTTTTATTTGGATACCCCAAACCTAATTATAGTTTTCCTTTTCTTTTAAATTGTTAATTTAATTTTTCCAAATAATTTAAAGTGGTTTTCCCCCCTGGGAAATGTTTAAATGGTATTCAAAAAATTTTTTTATGTTTCCCACCTTTAAATTTCAAATGATGGCAAATTTTTTAAAAACTTTCCCGGGATTTTGCCCAAAAAATTTACTGTGAGTTTCCCCCCCCTTAAAATATACTTGTGTTATATCCCTCCAATTAATTTCATATAACATCAATCAAATCTGACAAATTTACTCAGCTCTATTCCCCACAATTCATTAAAAAGTAACACTCAAAAACGCCTAACAAAATAACTTTGGGAAAAAATATACCTCGCAATTAATTTTAAGAACATTGTTAAATAACTTATTGACAAAAAATTTCGAAAAGGCTAATAATCTTGCCACACAGTGTGTTGTTTTTAAATTTAAACAATTCGAACCACATCAACTCTCTTTTTAAAAATTTTAAATTTTGAAAAAACATACACACTTCAAAATTTTTTTGACCAAAAACCAAATATCTCACTTATTTGTGAAATTTAATTACTCCCAAAATTTTTCTGATCCAAAACCCCCTTCCCTTTAACCCCTGACAAGACATCTTTTAAGTGGGGAATGCCAGGGGGTCCACCGTGGTTCATTCCCCGTTAAACTGTGGTCCTTCATTTCATTCCAATCACCCTACCATTAACATTAGCGTAAGTGCGATAAACCGAACGGGTAGTAAACGCGGGCTAAAATAAAATACTCCCTGGTTGCATTTTAAACAAATTTTAGATCAGTTTTTAAAAAAAAAATTTAAAAAAAACTCTATTTTAAATTATCCTTAATTTTTAAGGTAGGGTCAAAAAAAATAACTTGTTAAAATTCCCTAAACTTATAGATATCAAGTTGAAAAACAATCAAACCAACCCATCCGTGACCAGGGACAGGTTAACAGATGACATGGGGGCAAACAAAATTTTGAAAACTAGTTTTTTGATTTAGAGTTTATAAAAAAATAAAAAATTAATCAATATAGTGAAAATTTTTTTTTTTCAAGATTTAAATACTTTTTCTTGATTTAAAATAAGTAAAAAAGTGTTTACCCTGGTGTGTTTTTGGGCACTACTCAGCAACCAGAAAACTGCTCACTGAGGGTGCTGTCAATTCTGTTAGTAACATTGTTCACCACTCTCTAACACCAAAACTTTCTTAGTGAGGAAGTAGACTTGATATTCCCAGTTTATTAAAATAAACATTTTAAAAGACAAAGTTTTTTCTATGCTTCGTAACCCTTTATAAAAAACACTGAACAAAACGCTTTAGCTTTTACTCTTTTAAAAACATTTATTGTATTTAGATTTTTTTAAAAATTATTACTAATCTAAAAACCCACTACATCATGCCTGTTCCATTATATCTTTTGGGCCATCAAATTTTCCCTTTCGTTTAAACCCGTGGGTCTAACATTTCCATCAGGGGGGGCCCCTGGATTTTACCAATTTTCCTCCCTATCATCGTCGATATTTTTTTAAAATAAGTTTCTCTAAAAACTTTTGGAGCATCCCACCCCCAATAAAAAAATGGTGCCTCTCTCATTTATTTTTAGTTATACTTTTAAGGATTTTTTTAATTAGATGCTTTAGAATCTATAGGTTAGCTTAAAATATTTTCAAATTTTATTTAGAGTTCAAAGTGTTCTTTCCTAAAAAATAGTTAATTTTTTTCAGTTGTTTTTGGGGAAAGCATGGCTTACCCCTACAATTGTCACAAAAATAAACCCAAATAAATTTTAAGCCCATTTCTTATTTCCTTTTCTAGTTTATATGACCTAACTACATGATTTGGGTATTTTTAATTTAATTTCGTTTAGAAAAAGGCATTACCAACAATTTGGTGACCCTAGTGGAAGAATCCCGTGTTCTTTCAACCTTTCAATATTTACTATGAAAAGTGCGGTAAGGTCTTCATTACTAAACATTTTTGAAAAAGTGTTTTTACAAAAAGTGAAAGGGTGTTCAAAATTCAATAAATCCTCCAATTCGTCATCTTCATAAAAAAAGTATGTGTCCGCCTGATATCTTTGGAATTGGGGGTTTTCCCGCAGTTGTGTAAAATCTTTTACTTTTTGGGGGGAAGTCCCAAAAAAAATTAAAAATATTTTAAATATTTAAAAATATTACATAGTTTTTTTTTATTACAGAACTCCTTCCATTCATCTAAGCTATTTTGCATTATATTATAATGGGTAATAGGAAAAGTAAATAGAGAGGAAGATAAGCGTTGTGTGGAGGAAGCTTGGGAAGCTGTAAATAAAAAACTTTGGGAGATTACACCGGGTCGGAATTCAAAAATTGACCCCCCGCCCATAACAAACCCGAAAAACATGTAATTTTCCGGTATGCAAAATGATTAGGGGTTATAATCATAACCCATAACTTATAAATTTTTTTTAATACAATCATCACCTTTTATTTTGTGTATATCAAAGGGAAAATTTTAAACTTTTGGGAGCCCACACTCGATTTCAAAAACTTGCCACATTTCGTTTGGAACCATTTAAAAAAGCGGCCCCATTTCAGTACAAGCACATTTTTTTTAAAAAATTTTTTTTTCAACTAAAAATTTTGGCACATTTTTGGCTATTCGAGAATTTTTTTAGAAAATAAACAAATAAAAATACCCTCATATCTTAACAAAAAACAAAAAAAAATATTACTAGGGTTGCGCTTATTTTAGAATTTAAAGTTTAATGTGTGTAAAGGGGCCCTTTTTTTCAAAAGACCGGGGGCCCCGTTAAAATGTGTCTTTTCTAGGCCTTATTATAAGGCAGCATTACCTTGTTTTTGGTTGTACGCCCTTCTGGCCGTGACATGTATGTCACTTCACCCATCAGCGCATACTGGCACCCTTTGTATTTGTAATCTTTAATGTCCCGCTCCCCCATTGAGCTGTATTATGTTTTGAATGAATAAAATTATAACTCTCTTGTTTCTACCTCTGTCCATTATTTGATTGGATGGTGAAGGAGAGTAGTTACAATACTTATGCTAGTTATTTAAAAACATTAAAATAAGTATGTTAAAATTAAAATAAGTCTAACACCATTTGGTTGACAGAAAATATAAAAAAACAAAGTGAAAATCACACTGTTCTGGGTGAAAGACTATTTTAAAAAAATTGGAACTATCTTTAAAAGAATTATTGAGTCAGAAAAAGTAGCCAAAAGTTGTGAAAAAAAATTTTTTTTTTCTTATTTAATTAAGTAGAATTTACACACTTCAAGCCTTTTACTTTACAAATATTGTTAGGGGTTTCTTTTTTTTTAACATGCAATATTTTTTGAAAAAAACAGTTAATATAGGAAATTTTTTTCCTTTGAATTAACTTAAAACAGCGAGTTAAAAAATGGTTGTCAGATGATTCAAATAATGCAAGAATTCCTCAAAGAGCACGCAACTGTCCATTCGAAGATATTGCATTTGTTTTTAAAAGGGAAGGAAAAACATGAAAACATTTTTTTAGAAATAAAGTTTAACGTTTTGCCATGTAGACCCAAAAATATTTTTTTTTTCTCCAAATTTTTTTTTATTACTAGAATAAAAAACTTCCTTTACGTCTAGTAAAACTTGTTCCTGGAACATATTTTCTTTCCCCTTTATTATAATTTTTATTATTATTATTGGAGTTTAAGACGTATCGAAACAAGTAGAGGTAATGAAAGTCTTAAGATTTTTTGACTTGTGTTAATGTCACAAGATTCATAATTTCTTAACCCTTTTTAATAAACCTTTTATATTAAAAAAATACACACAACAAACAATCAACAAATCAACCCAATTTATCTGTCCCCGAAACCCGTCTTTTTTGACAGTTTACATTTAAAAGTATTCTTGATTTTTAAAAATAACACTTTTCTTTGATAGGATATATTCTTGAAAAAGGAACAATTGGTTAGAGGGGGGTGGTTCATTTAAATTTTATTTTTTTGTTAAAAAGGAAATTTTCTACGATTTTCTACCTGAGTTCAATGTGACTGCATAAGACATCTTCTTTCACTTTTTTAAAACAAGAAAATATGCTCAAAAACAGATATAATCATTGTGTGTTAAGACAAAACAGATTCTTCCAGAAATAGTTTGGAAAAAAACTGTGAAATCCAGCAATATTCCAGCAAAATGGATTTCGTCTGTGACCTATCAACACCGGGGGGTTTAACCCCTTTCGATTTTACAAATCGGGGTTTTGATCTGGGAAAAAATAAAATTGTAGCTTGTTTAAATAACATGCCAAGCCCCCTATTTGGGTTGGTGCAAACAAATAACTCTTTTCTATTGAAAAAATTTGTTTTAATATTACTTTTTCAAAGATATTCACATATTTCATAATAATAACAATAACTTACAAAGGAAGTTGCGTGTGTATCCCCGTTTAGCCAGTAAAAATTAAAGTTCGTATACTCGAAAATATTATTTTAGAATTGAAACTGTACTTAAATAATCACTTTTAGTATTTGTAGATGTTAAAAGAGGGGGTGGAGGATTTTGAAATTGTAAAATGAAAATACTCAAATATATATTTTTGTAAAAAGAATAAGCAATAATCTGACTAAATACATTAGTACTTTTCATTCAAACTGTTTCAAAAACTGAAATAAAACCGATAGTTCAAAAATGTAGGGTTATTCAATACTACTTAAGTAATCTAACGTTTAAAAAATATAGCATTCA
>JBCFYV010004541.1:0-19396 GCA_039000515.1 Timema cristinae
AAAAAAAAAAAATCGTTTTTTCCAAAAATGGGTTTTAAAACGTTTTGGGATTAAAATCCAAAGTATTTGATAAGATTATTAAAAAACAAAAATTTTTTTTTAACATGAAAAAATTTTATATACTTTACAGAAGAAAAATTCCGTATTTTCCTAAACAATTTGAGGAAAAAAAAAACTTATCTTTGCAAAATTGTTTTACTTTTAAAAGAAAATAACTTTAAAGAAATATTTTTCATAAAACCATATTTTCGAGATAGGCAAAAAATTTTAATAAAATTTTTGTGAGCTTTATTTGTATAGAGATACAAATTAAGTTTTAACTTTTTAAATTTCTCCAATGCCATGGAGTAATTAAAAAAATAAGTCTCTCAAAAGCTCTTAGTCATTTTTTAACAAAGTAAGCTTCTTTTTAAAGGATTGTCCCTCTTTTTTGTAAGAAAAAATTTAAAAATACTTAGAATGGGGTTTAAAAAATTTTTTCCCCCATAAAATATCCTGTAATTATGAATTGAGGTGGCCCTTTTAAAATTTTAAAAAAAAATACCTGTAAAAATAAATGCTCTTATTATTTTAAAATTAAATGGAGAATGGGACAAAGAAGCAAAAAACCAAATTGATTTAAAGTGCATACACTTGGATTATTTTAAATTTCCATGCTCTCCATTTTATTTATTTAAAAAAGTTTTGGGGCATCAATAAATCTGATACGGGCCCAAAGGATTAACCCCGACCCTCAGCACACGGGTCTGACCCCTCCTTACCCCTAACCCCCATCACCCGTTTGAAAATAGAATGAAAATATAGGATCTATCAATCTAGTTCAGCTTGTCCAAATTTGCCCCCGGGCACTTTCAGATGTGTCTGTGAACATGGGGCGAAAAAGGGGTAAACAAGGTTTGTGAGGATAAATGAGGAGCTACTTTAAAGGTAAGGTATCAACCCCTCACATAGACGAGATTGGCGGCCAAAATGAACTATTGGTTTTAATATATACATCCCCTATCACAAAAATTGCACTTTTTTTTTCAACATAAGTTAAGCTAATGCGACGTAAAAGAGTTTTTAATTTGTTTTTAAAAAAATCTACAATTAAAAGTAATATAAAGAATGATATCTTTTTGAAGAAAAAATAATTTTTTCAATTTTAATTTTTTCTTTCCCCACTAAAATTTGATTTTCTAAGAGTTTTGGATAAATCTCAACATAAAACCGCCTCCCCTCATCCCCTTTCAGTTCCTACATTACCTTTTTGATATTTCAAGTCTTATTTTGTTTCCTTGATATGGTTTTTTTAGGGTGTCTGCCAAATTCAATTTTTCCAATCCCAAAAAAATGTTTTGTAGTGTTTATAATTAGTTGAAATCAATTTAAGCTCTTTTATTTCCAATTTTTTTCCCATTTAAAATTATTCCCGGTCATCCAGGAAAAAATATTTTTACCAACAAACCAAAACTAAATTTTTTCCCCCCAAAAAAATTACTTTTTTTTCAATTTTAGAAAAAAACATTTTCAAACATCAAAATTTTTAGTTTTTAATTTTTTCGATTATTTAGAGTGATCATCCCCAAAACATTTTTTTTATTATTTTAAAATTTTTTGCTTTCCTTAACCCAAATCATAATTTTTAAATTTAAAAAAATTATCATACTTTTTAGTTGTCGTGAGTTTAATTTATACATAAGAAAAAAAAAAAATTTTATCTATAAATTTGGATTTCCTCTCATACCCCTTTTTCACTCCTTCACACCCACCCACCTATTTTGTAATTTAAAATTTTAAAACCTTGGGTTTTTGCCTTTTTTTTTCTTTACTACGTTGTCAAATATCAATTTTTAATTTTACCTATAAATGTTGATAACTTTTGTCCGAAATCTACAGCCACCAAGGGAAACCCTTTTTTTTTTTAAACCATCCCCCCTGGTTAATGGGTTTGGGGTGACCTGGTGTCCCAGGGGAAGGTGTCAACTTCTGTCTGGCCGCCGGATTCAATCCTCGGGCCCGGCAAAGAATTTTCTATTTTTCCCAAACCCTTCCTTCACCCTGACAAGACATCTTGTGAATTTGGGGAAAGCCAGGCCCCCCCCGTGGTTCGGATTTCCCCGTTTAAAATGTAGGTCCTTCATTTCTCTCACAAACCCCTACCATTACACATTTCGAAATCTACAACCCCAACGGGTAGTAAACGCGGGCAATAATAAAATAAAAATAATAATAATAATAATAATAATAATACACTTTGACCCTTTTTATTTAATACAAATTTCAAATTTTCCCTTGTACCTACGGGAAAATTTTTAATTTTTTAAAAAATTTTGAAAGGGCGTCTTTCCTTTAGGGGCTTTATTTTTTAAATAAGTTTTTTAGACCTTTAAACGGGAATGGTATCTTTTTAAACTGCCCGACAAAATTCTACCACATCTATAGACACTTTTTTTAAAATTTCACCATCCTTACTCTCCCCTTTTACCATCCTCCACTAAAAGAAAAATAATTTAAAAAAAATTTTCTTTTTGAAAATTCCCCTATGCACCTGGCATAGTCCCTAGAGGTTTCTTTTTCAATTATAACCCTCCTCACCCATCATCCTTTTTGGGGGTACCAATGATAAGAAATTTGAAAAAATTTAAAAAATCTAAATAGGAATCTTGTTTACCGCTTTTAAAAAACCCCTAAAAAAAGCCTTTTTAAAAAAATTAAATTGTAAAAACAACTTTCAAATTTTTTTTTACCTTAAGCATCACTTTGGTCATCTTTTGGGAAAATTTCGAAAAAAATTTACGAAAGGGGTGGGTTTTTGAATTTAAAAACCACCGAAAACCCCAAATTTTTTAGTTCGATTTCAAACTTGTTTTTTTTGACCCAAAAGGGTTTAGCATAGCCCTTCGGGGGCCCACAAATTCGGACCCTTTAAAACTTTTCTATTACATTTTCAATCATTCTGGATTCAAAATTTAACCCATGTCAAATTTAAACCTTCAAGCTCACCAAACAAAAAAAACAAAAACCCAAAAAAAAACCCAGACAACATTGCTTGTTTTATATTAAGATACTTTAAAGTCATTTTTAAATTTTACAGTTTTAAAAATTTATTTTTTTTTAACTATTCAGTAAAAATTGGGTTTTAATACTTTAATTAAACTATTAAAATATTCATTTTTTGATTAAAGCTTTTTTTTTACTATAGTGTCCCCTTATGTTTTGAAAATAAAGTGAATAAAATGTTAGCATTTTTATTATTCTTTGTTTTTTAAAAAGAATAACAAACAATAAGTGCAAACTATAGAGGAAAGTCTATATTTCAACACCATTTACTTTTTCACTTGAAACTACAACGTTACAAAAAGTTGTCACAACAATATACATGTTACGGAAGGATTATACTAAACCCTGTGTACTTGTAATGAATAAAAAAATTTGCACAATATTTTTTGTAAAATTTTTACAATTCAGATTTTGAAACTGGGTCAAAATTTTTCGACTACCGGTTTAAAGGGTTTGGGGGGAAATAAAATAAAACGAAAAAAAAAATGTTTTTTTCACTGTAAATTACATAAAATCTAAGACAATTTTTTAAAGGGTAGTTCTTGCATATTAATTATATTTTTAAGGGAAAAAGTCAATAATTCTTTTTTAATTTAAAATTTTTGGCCACACAAATTTTCCGAAGAACTTCCTTCATCTTAGCTTTTTTGGTTTCCCTTTAGATTTTTTCTTCTTCATTCTTTATTTTTCCCGAAGTATCCCCCAAAATTAAAATTTTTTTTTGACAAATTTTTTGGGGTTTTTTGGGCAGAATCTTTTAATGATTTAAAAAGGTTTCTTTGGGGGGGGTTTCCCAATGATCACACAAACTTACAACCTTGTGGCCTCTGTTACTCCCCCTTTTTCGTTTTCGTTTTGTTGATGGCACAGGGACGATCTCATACGGACGACATTTTAGACCATTTTGAAGTCCTGGGCAGGACTTACAGGATATCCTCGAGAAAACGACTCGTTTTGGCTTAATAGAGGAAGTTGTTGTAAAAGGGGAATTTTAACTGATTTTTTTTCTGTAGCGTTCGTTCCCTGAGGGACTGCAGATTTCGCCGTTTCCGGGCCGAAGCCAAAAACAGCGTCGGTAAAAAGGGGTTTTTTTTCTTTGGGGAAAATGCCTGTTTGCTAAAACCCGTTCATAGCGATCCCCCTCCTATTTGCATTTTTAGATATGTTTTTCCCAAGACTTCACAATCTTTAAGGACAATGGCCTGTCTAATGAAGAAACCTCTTCTTATTTTTTTCACGTAGTGTGTCTTCGGGGTCTCATGAACTTTTTTGACCAGATTCTAAAGATTGTCGAGCAGTGGGGCAATGACACAATGTCACATGATTCTTCTCCCAAATTTAAAATCACATCAACAATAAACATGGCTGTATGTCCATTTAAGATTGGGTGAACTGGATTCCTCAATGGTTCATTTTTTTCCAAGAAATTCTGAACCTGTAAAAATGTTTTTTTAAAACCCAAACTTAAGGGGTTGCAACTCCAACCAAGCCGGGGGGAGCCCCTCTCATTATTGGGTCAATAATGTTTTTTCGTAAATATAATAAAAGGGTGGAACAAAATCCCCCAGGGGCACTCATTTAGCTACACTGTGACCATCGCCCCCTCGCTCTGCAGATGTGAGGGCAAAATCGACGTTTACCTTTCCCCCAAATTATTTGGGGAAATTTTTTACTATGTTTTTAAGGGTAGACCCTTAAAAAATTGGAAAAAAAACACCAATATTTTCTTTTTTAAGTTTAAAGCACGAAAAAAGAAGTCCCTTGATTTATGGCCTGCGGGAAGAGATCAACCCAAGGGGGCCCTGTTTGACCTTGTTTAAAAGGGTGAAAACACCTTTTTTAGTCGCAATTTGGAATGCGAACGTCGAGGGTACCTGGGTTAAAACCCCAAAAACTTTGTTTACATAAAGTAAAAAATAAACAAATTGTTTTTAAATTTTCATCTCCAGGAAATTGGCTTCCTTTCCATTTTAGCTGTCACAATTTAGAAGGGGATACCTAAACCCTTTTTTTGCTAAGATCCGCAATAACCACGAGGTACGAAAAATTTTTTGATGTTTTAAAGGGTGCCCACCTTTTTTTTCCCTAAGGGCACGGATTTTTTTTGCCAGTCCTCTCCACCCCATTGAAGTTTTTTTAGTTTTAGGAACATATTTGGGCTTTTTTTTTGGGGCATTCTGAAACAAAAACAGTGAGTATTACCCCCAATTGGGGGCTTTGTTCCAAAAGTTTGACCACTAATGGTAGTGGGAATTTAGACCACGCATGGTTAAAACTTTGGGGCTACGTACGACCAGAACAAAGCAATCGATAAACTAAAATAGAATTTAAAGCCTAAACGTCCCCTAAACTATCTTAAAAGGGTTTTTCAGCAAATACTAAAATACAAGTAAAAAAAAAAAGAAAACTCCTGAAAAATTTTTGAAACGTCAAAAAATGAATTTGATTAGTTTCTGCCACGATTGAGCGATCAACGGGGTTTACACAAAACAACAACAAAGTAAGGAGCGCGTTTACTATTTTCCCGCACCTGTAACACCTCGCAGTACGTCAAACCCGCTACTGACGAAAAAAACAAAATTTGGGACCTTCTCCTCTCTTAAGACACTCAATCTTTTTATCTGAAAGGGTATTTAAATCAAAAATAAATTTAAAAAAAACATTAACAACACTCAAATTATTCAAATTTAATTTTGGGCGAATTAAAGTAACGCATTCCATTTGCTTTTCTTTAGTAATTTTGAAAATTCTTAAGCTCAAACAAATATGAAACAATTATATTTCGGTAAATATAAATAAAGTCTTTTCTCAAACCTTGCTTTTTCCCAATTTTTTTTTTATCTTTCTTTTTACCCGTCCCTGTATCGTATTTAAATAAATTAAAAAATATCGACATAAAAGTAAGTTTTTTAAGTTTTATATTTTGAACCGCGTTATACTACCCTTTTTGGGTTTAAAGCTGTACAGTAAAATTTTAAAAAAATAAATTTTTTTTAGTTAAGTGTATATCTGTCTGTAGTTTCTGTATACTGACTAAAATTTTCATGGTTTCGATTCCCAAAATGGGCCCAAAAATTATCAAAGGTGAAAATTTAAAGTAGGGTTACCCTTTTTCAGTGAGGGTTTAAAAGTCTTTAAATTATATTTTAAGGCATATGAAGTTACGAAAAACCTGAAACCAGTAGTGAAAAAATAAGGATTTTCTAAAATATTGCCACAGGCGGAAACAGTAATGGGTGTAAAAAAAAGTGATAATTTTTAATACGATATTACATTATTAAAATTTAAAAAAGTCCTATTTAAATTTTTATGAGAGTAAAAGATATTTTAAGATTTGGAGGAAAAAAAATTTAGTTTACTAATAGATTTTTTTAAAAAACTAAAAAAAACGAAAAAAAGACCTTTGAAAAGTTTCAAATAATTGTCATTGGATTCTACAAGTATAAGAACCAAATTTAAAAAATTAGTTAAAACCGTAACTAATTTGAACCCTTATCAATCAGAAAAAGCTGTTAGGGTTGAACAAATAAATTTAATAGTTTCCGAGAAGTTTTATTTCCAACAAAATAAGGGGGAAAAAAAACAAAAACTTCATATGAAAACCATATTCTGAAGTAGCTACAAAAATTTACAGTAAATAATATTTTAAATGATCACGTGAGGATTGAAAAGACTATTTCAAATTTCGTAAAATATTGGTATAAACTTTAGGCACAATGGTACTTAAAAAAAAATTATTGACTCTCGATGGCTTATACAAACGTTATTCTCCTAACTATCCTAAGACTTTTTACGATTGAAAAACTTTAGCGTATATTCCAAAAAGGGGTTTGAAGACAAGGTGACTAAAAAAATAAATAAAAAAATTTATTTAAAAATCAGGGATTATGGGTTTGTTACAATGTAACCCCCCTAATACGACATTGATTCCTTTCTAGAAGTACTTTAGAATAAAACCCAAAAATTAAGAACACATTTTAATAGATTTTTTAATTTCACAAAAATTAATTCTACTTACTAAATGCACTCACTCTGTAAATTGAAAGGTAAAAAAATCACTGTGCTCTTCACTTTTCCCTTTTAAATTAAAGGGAAATAATCGAATCTAGCACCTTTAACTTGACTTCAAACATTAACTGTTTTTCTTATTCTGGGTGTTAAAATTTAAAAACTTGATAACATCATTAATTGCATATGCCGCCCCCTATTTACTCAATCTTCTTTAAAAAAAATAATTTGTTTTTAAAAAATTTGGGCCCATGCCTCTATCAAACAATCAATCCACTAAATGAACTGTTTTTTAAACACTGCCGCAGATCCTTGTTTTTTATTTTTTTCCATGCCAATGATAGAATAAATATTATTACTTTTTGTGGACACATCTTTCAACTCTCCCATCCATCCCACTTAACTAATCTAAAAGGTTAGGGAAAAAAAAAGTTAGGGTAAGGGAAAAACACTCAATTTACTTTTAAAGGGGTGGGCAAATTATTAATGAGAAAAAACCCCCATCTTTCCCCTCCTAATTAAGCCTTGGGCCCTTTCCATCACCCAATTTAAAACCCGACTATATGAGCCTGGGAAATTTGTTCACTTTATCCCACCGAACAGCTACTACACTGCAAAATTTATTTCAAAACCAAAAAGGGCCTACCAAAAATTCTGTAATAGTTGAACCATCACTTACTTCATGCTTTGAAAGCTCGCTTAATAAAAAATGGACAAATGGCAAGTACCTTGCCTGATTTGATATTTTTTATATTTTTTAGCGCCAAATCTTCTTACTACCCGAATGTACAAATTTCCTAATGATTAAGGTTAAAAATTAATTTTGTTAAATTTTAAACCCCCACTACTATAGAGCGAGAGGGAAAAATATTTTTTAAAAAAATTACCCTCGTAACCTACGAGATTTGAACCCTTATCTTCCTGTTATCGTCAGTCTAGTCTAACACAGAGTGAAACCTTTGACCATGTGGCCACCCTTTGGTGATATCACAGTTAGGCGAGGTTTTTATTTTAATTTTGGGCATTTGCCAACCAATCTTTCACTTAAAAACATCACTTTCATTTATAAAAATTCAAGTGTAACTTTTTTTTGGAGTGTTTCAGGACACGTCTTGGGAAATCCGAATTACCTCAGTCAAAAAAATATGCAACCCTTTTTAGCTTTATACGTTTAGTTTCTGACTGCCCTGTACACTACTATACAAATTTTGGGCATGCTAATAAAACATATAGACTTGACGCTCACTTTTGTTTAACCGACACCTCTTAATTAAGAATCTCCCGTTTTTAATTTATTCCCTTTTATACAAATCTTGAATGGGCAGTACAGTGGTATTTGAAAAGTTATAAACCCTTTGTAATCCAGTCAAAACCCCAAATTATAAATTTCCCGCATTTTAAAATGTTTTATATGAAGCAAATTTTTTACTCAAATTTAAAATAAAAATATAAATTGAGACCGATATGCATAGATAAAAGTTGTAGCGTTTTTTTAAAGTCAAACTAACTGAAGTAAATACTTGAAAGGACATACATCTCACAAGAAATTTGAGTCAAGACAAACGCAACCCTGTTTTAACATCCCCCTTGGAAAGTTGAAGTAAGTGTGAATCCCGGTTGGTAATTATACAAGGGAACAAATTCTCAAATTCTGCAAGGCACAAAACATACACAACTCTCTCTCCCCCTCTCCACACACACACACACACACAAACACACACAACATAGACACACACTTCCATGACACTCAAGAAGGTTTTAGGTTGCAGTTTCTTTTGAGAGCTCCCTCCACAGCTGGCCCAAAAAATCGCCAAACTCAAAGGGCTTTCTACCAAAAAAGTCTTTAGAGGGGAAAATTTCACTCAGGGTTTTAAAATCATAGCAGACTTATATGCTTCAGGCAGTGCTATAAAATAATATGAAGGACGACACCTACTAACCAGAATAGATGGTCTAGTTTTTTTATTGAAACCGGCCCATTCAATTTGTTCTAAGGGAGTGTCATCCCCCTTTTGTAGTGTAGCACCCCACTTAAGGTTATTAAGCTACAAAGAAACAGACCCTAAGGATGCATAATTAAATACCCCCATAGACCCTACACGCAGGCCTGCCACGAGGGGGGAAAGGAAAACTGTTGGCACCATGTTACCAACCCGGCTTCCCGAGGGCCCGGGGCTAAGAACAAGATTTGCAGTTCTAAAAAATATTTTTTGAAAAAAAAAATAAAATAAAACTAATGACAACAAAAAAAGCCTATCCCCTAAAGAACAGGCTAGTCCAGCCCAAACCCGGGGGGTTTGCAGATCTTGTCCCTTAGCTTGAAGTGTTTGGAAGATTTCCCAAATGCATTATTTTTGTACTCAAATTAAAAATTTTTCGCATAAGAAATTGGTGTGAATCACTATCAATTTTAAAAGTAAGAAAATTTATCATGGGACTAACATTTTTAGTGTTAAGATGCAAATTTATTTTTCACATTGCGCATTTGTCTTTAATTGTGACCAATTTTTTTTTTTTTAAAACACAAACTTAATCGAGAAAATTGGCATAACTGAGGGTGGGGTTTTCTCCCGGGGGCGAAAAAATTTGGTTCCCCCCACCCAAATTAAATTTTCTCGCCCCTATAAAATTTATTTCACTCACCTTTGATTTTAAAAATTTTTTTTTAAACGTCGGTCTTACTACCCATTCGGTTACCTACATCATATAAAAATTTATATCGTAGTCCGTTCCACTCTTACTCTGCAGTACGGTCTTATGGAGCGCGCATTCCCGATCTACCCACAAGAAACAGAGGACAACTTTTAATTAAAATTTGCAAAACATACAAACTTTTAACGCTTTTGGGGAATCAATTTGAAGTTTGGGGTGTCAAGAAAATTTTGTATTATTATGTTTACTAACAATTAATTTTAATTTGATATACACCCATACTATCCCCTACAATGAATGGTTTGAGAACGAATCCTTTCAAAATGGCTCCCAAGAAAAATAGGTTTTTAAAAAAAAAATTACCTTTTTTCATATGAAAGTGTATGTACTTTTTTAAACAAATTGCCTACTTAATTCATCTTTACTATAGAAAAGCTAAAACTCAAAAATCACAATAATAAAAAATTAATAAAAATAGTTTTAAAAATTAAAATACTGTCATTATAAAAGGGGGGTGGGTTTTAAAATATATTCAAGGGTCATTAAGCCTTTTATTTAAATAAATACCATATTTTTTAAACCTTAAAAAATACTTTATGCTTCATCAATGCCCCCCGCCAAGGGCATGACCCATCAATTGTGGGCCCCGGGTACCAAGTTTTGAGAGTGAAAGGTGGATTTAATGGGTGAAGGAGAGACACGGGAGACATGGGGATGATGAATTAATCTTATAAAAATTGCTCCTCGTCATCCTAAGCCACTCTTTCCACTGTCTTTTTTAATTTTTTTTTGAGGATTTCATCATCGAACATTTTAAACAGAAATTTTTTCATACGCGCCGATTTAAGAACTCATACTTAACCTTAAAACTATCATTGTTCATTTTAAAAAATGTTTTACCTGACCCCCCGCCATCTCTATAGGTTAATTCAAAATGAATTGCAAACGAATGACTTTTTTGACCACCGCCTTCGCCATCTAAATCCATTTTGTATTTCTAAAATTTTTTGTTTGGTTGCAAAACCCCAAATACCTTTTTCCCTTTTACAAACATTTTGTCATCTACACAATGTTTTTTATGGGTAAGCCACTCGGGTATTTACTTTTCGCCATTAGTGGTCGGGGTCGCTTCACACCTCTGCTGTGAAGCTCATTACAAATTACGATAAAAGCTCCTTCAGGTGTATTAGGAGTAATTGTTTTGAAAACCACTTTTCATAAACGTCACCACCATTTGCATGATACGCTGTTTTTTTCTTCCACAAAAAAAGTGAGTTTAGCACCTTCAACAAAGCCATTGCCATTTTTAGCGTGAACCACGCAAAGCGGGTCCCCCGAGCCCATGGCTTCAGTCCTGTCTTAACCACTCAAGAAAAAGTTGCCGAGAACTCGAAAGGTAGTATCTTTCCCTCCTTGGAAACGCTAGCCAACATTTACCCATGATTTATCTATAAAATAAAGGGCTACCTTCAGCCTGAACTTTTTAAAATCCTTCAAATACTTTGACGCCACCCAAAAATGTCATCCCTTTTTAAAGAAAAACACTCTTGTTACCCCTCCATTCATACTTAAAACCCATCCCTGCAAAAATCTGTTAAAAATATTAGAAAATTTTCAGCGTATCGTCTTTATTTACCCTCGCTAAAAAAACTTAAAGTAGGGGGCAAAAGGGTTGAAATAGGAATGGACAAGACGACGAACAGCAAATTAGACAATACACGTATGTGTTTTGTTTTTTAATTTTTTTTTGTTTACCTTTTCTCTTTTGTTTTTTTTTTTGAAGAGCACATAGGGCCACTTTTTGTTCCTTTTTTAATTTCTAAATATTCTTTCGGGAAAAATTTTTGTGGTTTAAAAATATTTCCCTAACGTTTTTGGTGACATTAATTGTCTTGGGGAAATAATTAAAACGTTCATTTCTATTTGACGTTCTTTTCTTCTCAGTATACCTATGCTGTGCAATTTTTTTGTTACCGTTTCAATGATAAATAATTTTAAAAAACTAACACTAAACACTCTGAATCAAAGTAAATAATATATAAAATGATCATCCCATTAAAGTAAAAATATATTATAACTAAAAATATAGGAAAAAATTTAAATATAATAAGATCAAACGTTTGATACAAATGACGATTAAACCACCAACCACTCTTATCACTCTGTAGGCCCACGCCAAAATAATGACCGTAACCCATAACACAAGAATAATGGATCACAACTGGCGAGAGGCTTCTTGGATAGGTTCAAACAGCTGTGCTTTGCTTTTCCAAGAGGACTGTCATCAGTAGGATTCATCCCCCATTCACAAATTTGTGATTTAATACACTCTTCCAGAGGGAAAGGGAAGGGTTTGGAATCAGTAAATTTGTCCCCGGACCGAGGATTGCCCCGGGGGACCCCTAGCCAGAAATCCGACCCTACCCCAGAACGCCGGTCCCTTGAAATCAATATTATAAAATTAATGGGGATGGGATAAACTAACGCTTCAGTTCTCAACGTAAAAGTAAAACATTACTCTGCTCTTCAAGACCGGCAAGTTAAAAAAGAATTACCCCTCTTTTTAACTTCAAAATGCTATCATCAAAATGGGGGGCGTATTGGGCCCATTTTTTTTTTTTTTTTTTTTCAAAAATAAAGTTGAAATTTTTTTTATTTCTTAAAATAATTACTTTGCAAAATCAAAAAAAAAAAATTTTCCAAAAAAGACAAACTTTTTTAATTTTTACTTTAAAAAATTTCGGGGGTATAATATGTTTTATTTTTTTTTAATTTTATAAAAAAATTCCTTTCATACTTTGCAGACGTTGTTAAACTTTTATGACGCCCCCATAAAATTACTGGGTTTTTTACACAAGGGGAAATAGACTTATGATGGATACATTTGTAACCTCATAAAGTTTACAAAAGAATTTTCCCTATTTTGAAAAAAAAAGTATTTTAAAAAAATATATTGGTTTAAAAATTTAAATTTCAAAGATGCATAAAGGTTGTTTTATTTAAAATGCTATGCTTATTTCATTTAAATAACGCGTTCAAATGTAAATAAAAAAGGTAACTCCGCTTGGTAAAAAAGGACAGCGCTAACGGGGAAAACTAATGAGTTGGAAAGAGTGGAATGTAATAAGGTCTGTACGAAATTTGAGATGGGAAAAAAAAATTTTTTTTAAGACTTTGACTGGGGGGGACAACTTTGAATATAATAAGTCTTTAATTTTAAAAAAAAGGACAAACTTTTAAAAAACTTGAATAGGCAAAACCAAATTTTAAAAATTTTTTCTGGGGAAACCAATTAATGATCTTTTAGAGGCATCTAATTTTCTAAAAATTCCATGCAGAACCACTTCAAATAGCTTTAGGGATTCAACCACTAACAACCCCCGGGGGAACCAAAATTCCAAAAGGTTAGAGAAAATCTAATTTTTCAAAACTTTTTGGGAAGAGGCCCAATTTTAAATTATCATGGTTACATAAAATTTTAAAAAATAAAGGTTCAGATTTATTCAAAAAAAAAAAAGAGAAAACATTTTTCCCAAAGTTTGCCAAAGAAACCATTTCAAATATATTATTATATAATAACTTTTTTTAAAAAAAAACCCCGTAAAAACCCCAACTAAAATTTTGGTTTAAAAAAAAAAATTTTGGCAACAACCCCGCATTTATGGGAAAAAACAACAAAATTATTTAGTTGGGGCCAAACAACTCTTCCGGAAATGTCCTTTTTAAAAACAATCGCCTTGATTGAACAAGTTTCCCCCTCCTCCTTTTAGGATCAAAGCTCCTCAAAACAACTTTTTTTTGCAAGCTAATCACCCCTTTTGAAAATGGTTTTTCCCCCCCCAGGCGAGTAAAACAAAACAGAGGAAACCGGGGCCTGCTCCTTTTCCCTGGCACGTTTTAGCCCCGGGGGTTCTTACACTTAAAATTTAATTTATTCCAAATTTGGGGGTTTAAGGGACTTTAAAACTTATCCGGTGGGGCAAGTGTGTTCTTAACCCAAACTGTTTCCACTCTTCCTCAATCCAAATTGTAATACTTTTGATTTAAGCGTCCTCTTTTATAGCCATAGTTCAACTAAACATGCAATAGCGTGGGATGGTTAAATATAAAATGTAAATTATATATTTAATAAATTATAATAAATATATATATGTTTTACATCGTTATATACTAAATATTAACAAAAACACTTATACATTTTACTTTCTATACAAACTACACCATTAATAATGATATAATGTGTAAATATAACAACATATAAATACATATATATTATAAAATAAAATATATACATATATATGTATATATATACATACATATTTTAATATATAAATATATAAATATATATATATATATATATATAATATAAATGCACTCTCTCTGATGGATAGGGTTTGATACTTGGAATATCGGTATCACTCCTACCTTTGAGAGAACGGCAACAGCTCCATAAACTACGTGCCCTTCATGAGCGAAAACCTGGCTTCCCTCATGGTGTCATGGAAAGTCAGTGATCACCTGACACAAAGTGACCACCAGGCGATCATATTCGAGATGATAACCACCCAGAGACCTGTAAGCCCGGGTAGAGAGAGGGACAAGAGGCTGGAACGGGCGCTCCTTTGATCGAGGAACCTTCATCGCTTGGATGGAGGACAGTGAATTGAGCCGAGGGATACGCTTGATAGGGGGGTCGCGCAGTTTACCTTGTCACCGACGCTTGCGACAATGCTAGCGAGGCGTTCCTGTAATCCCGCACAAACATCGTTCTGGGGAGGGAGATAGCTTCCCCGTAGAAGAAGTCCCGAGCTAGGGAGAAACGCACAGGTGCAAGGGGGTCTTTGACCTTTCTCTCTCCAAAGCCAAATACCGAAGCCAGGAGAACCTTGGGGGAAAGCCATCAAGGCCAAAAACGACGGGGGTGGAAGAAAGTAAGGAGGCGACTGGGCCCCGGGGCAGACCCACGGACGGTTATGGCAATGGAAAACCGGTTCGGCAAACCCACTTTTCCGGAGCTTGGAAATTTGTGACACCCTCTTCCCCCCTACAAAAAGGAGTAGTGCCATTGAAAACCAATAATGACCGGGAAGTGCCACCAAACACTTGGAAGAAAATACTGAAAGCAGCTCCAAAAAGGAACAACAAGGCTCCGGCCCGGACGGAATTCCGAATGTAGCTCTGAAAAAAGCAATCCCAAAACGGGAAACCAGATTATTTATCCGTCTACAAGGTGTGTCTGGAAAAGGGGCGTTTCCCAAACTGCTGGAAAAAAACAAACCTTGTTCTCCTTTCCAAAAGGGGGGGAAAACCCATCAACGAAAAATCATCATATCTCCAATCTGCCCCTTTGGGCAATCTGGCAAATTTTTGAGAGATCATCGCTGAAAAAATTTTAATACAGTGGGGCCCAGGGCCTCCTAAAACCCCCTAGGGCTCCGAAAGGGCGGGTTTTTCATTGATGCATGAAAAGTTGTAACCATTGCCAAAAATCAAAAGCAGGCAGAAGTGGCAAAGGCCGAAAAATATTAGGGGTTTTCCAGACATCCTATAGTTGCTGATGGAAAGTTCCTAAATTTAGGTTACGTACATAGCAACAGGGGCTATCGCCAACACCATCAGGGGCTTTCTTCTTTTGGCCTCAACTGCAGATCACAAACGGAGGGGGTACTAGTTACGGGAAGGAAAAATCAGAGAATCCATCACCCTGAAGTAGGAAAATAATGTCATTAAAATCTCAACCTTCCCTGAGGTACCTGGGCTTTGCAAATAGATCCCCAAAGTTACGTTTTTAAACGACCATTTTAAGAACGTCCCAAAAAGCAGAAAAGGGGGGCAAATGCGTTTTCCCAAGCATCAGCCCAACACGGGAGGCCCAAACCGACCCGCAGACGTTTGCTTTCAGGGCACAAGCTCCATTATGCTGTACGCACACCAGTCTGGTCACCGGCAATGAAAGTGGCAGTGCATGCCCCAAGTTGAAAAGGTACATAGGAGAATGGCACTGGGGGTGTTGCATTCCTACCGCACATCTTGCCATGCTGTTGCGTGATAGCAATATGACCCTATCAACCCCCCTTGGCAGACGAGCGAAGTAGATTTAAACCGCCAGACCAAGCTCCTTCCGACCACGAAAAAACCATCGTGAGGGACGAAAAGAAGAAAAAACCGGAAAAGGCAAAGACCTAGACTCATCGACGATGGGGTAGAGGACCCACCGCTTATTCCGAAATCACTCTGGAATACGGAAAACACGTGAGAGGGGACTTTTACCTCACCCACTCCTACAGGCCACGGAGCTCAGGTCATATCTGGGGAGATTTGGGCTAATGATTTCCCCCTCCGTCCATACTGCACAGGGGGAAAGACTTCAGCACCTTTTTGGGTTCCCCGCTTCCTTTTGGAGGGGGAGCTAGATACGACCCCAGACGAGATCAACTCCAGAAAGCATTGTCATTTTGATGCGCCAACGAGGACAACTGGGGGGCTGTAGCGGGCATGGTTCACCGGTGAAGAACCTCAAGTAGGGGAAAGAGAAAGGGAGTAGCCCCACCTAGATAATGGCAAAAACGGAGTAGGCAGTTAGCCACCAGCCTCACGCGAAGTAATGCTGACGGGGCCGTTCCGCGTGGGTGTATTGGAGAATACCTCGAGGGGGGGTACGGGTCTGTACCCCGGGGGTTTTCAGTGGGTGGGGTTCAAATTTTTGTAGTTGGGTACCGGGAATTTGGGAATATTTTGACAAAACACCAAAGAGTCCCCTTTCTCTAAGGAGCCCCACAGTCTTTCAGATGGATCGGGAAGGCTCCGTAAAAAGGATTTCCCTCCGTTATAAACAAACAAAAAAACAATATATACATATATTACATATACATTAAAATATTTTTTTTATGAAAAATATACATATATATATATATTAAGTATGAATTTAAAATTATATGTATAAATAAAAGTAAATAAATAGTTTAAAATACATAAATATCATTATTAACTGGGAGCTGATAGAAAGGAAAAAGTATCAGATATATTTTTTAAAATATAAATTTTAAACTAAATTTAAAGGGGGGTGGAACCAAAAAGTTTAATTTTGTTTGGATTTTAATTTACTGGTTTTAAATTTGATTCAAAGCCCGAAAGTGGGCTGAACATGTTTTTAAAGCTGACATTTCTTTTAAAACTAATTCAAAAACACATAAATTGAACCTCTCCTGTTGAGGCCAAATAAAAAATAAAAAGTGTCCCCAATACTAATTTTTCTAAGGGAATTCATTAGATCCAATCAAAAGTATTTTTTATCACTTTTTTTACTGCATTCACCATTTTTAAAATTTTACCCCTTTATTTTTTTTCACCCATTTATTTTTACTTTTTTTTTTTCCCTTTTAAAACTTTTTACTTATTTAACGAAAAAAAAAACCCTTTAACCTTTTCTACCCTCTTATCACTTTCCACCCCCCTTTAAACCCCTTTTTTCATCGTTAACCTTTATCATTTCGTTGTCTTTTGGCTCCTTTGGGCAATTTCTGCTTTTAAATCTTTTATTTTGTTTATTTAACCCTCTTAACCTCTATAAAACCTTTTAATGATTTTCTTGTTTCCCCCCCTTTTTCCATTTTAAACTTTTTCTGTCCTTTTTAATATATTTGCTCACTTGTGTCCCTTTAATTTTTTGGCAATTTTTTTTACATTTTTAAATTGTTTTTTATTGGTCTTATTTTTTTTTACCCAAAGTAATTTTTAACCCCCCCTTTTTCCTAAAGTAATAAATAACATTTTTTTCCCCCTTTCAATTACTGATTATTTTCTCTTTTTTAAAAACCCCTTTAGCCCCCCCTCATGAACACTTTTTTACACTTTTTACCTCCTTTATCCTTTCCACTTATTTTCCTTTCCACCCAATTAACCTTTTACATTTTATTCCTTTTAAAACCCTTTTTTTAAAACCTTTTCATAAAAAATTTTTTTTTTTATCACCAATTTTAAAATGAATTTCATTTTATTTTTTTTGGTTTTTCTTTTTGACCATTTTAATTTTTTTAACCTTTTGGGGGCCTTTTGCCTTTTTGATTTTATTTACTTTTACGATTAAGCCATTCATCCTTTTTAATACCAACCCTCCACGGATACATTTATAGACATAACTTTTTAAGTGAAAATGGCAATTTCCATAAATTAGCTTTTAGCCTTATTTGTTTATTTGGTACATCGGCCAAGCCTAAGAAAATGTTAGAATCTTTAATTTTGATATAAACACAGAGCATGATGTCAGGAAACGCGCTAATCATAAACCCCTAATGTTTTGATTGGGGAAAATTTTGGGTTCTCAAAACACACTGCACAAAACATACTGTCCCTACAAGACACAAAGGGGGAAGACTTTATATAAAGAAAACATCCACTTCACCCATTGTAAATCATCCAAGATATGTCCGACAAAATTTTTGAATCAAAATTTGTATTTGATATTGAATATAGACCATACCTATTATTAAAATGAAAATTGAATAGTGCAACCCAATTATCATATGCCAAACTGATAGCAATAAGATTGGTCACCATAGCTCATGGCCATGAAATAGAGGGAGTTAATCATTTGTTGTAGAGTACATTCATTAATTATTAATTACCATTAAGGGAGAGACTTTTAACTGGGGGAGATTACTTAAGGTCATGTTTACCGATTCTTCCAAAAGCTCGCCGTTGATAGACCCACCCGCTTCCGACTGCTTTTACAAGACCTTTCTTCCTCACCGTATATAACTTTTAAAAATAAGTTAAGAAGAGTAAGGCCCCCGGGATGTTACAGTATGAATGCCACCGTCACTCCAGCCGAACCATTCTTTTATTGAAAGATAAATGTACATTCAAGTCAGGAATAAATATCTTGTAAGTAAACCAAACTTAAATCATTTCCAATCTTATTTTACTGGATTTTGGAAGTGATTTCCTGTTCCATCCCCAGCCTTGAATAAAGTGTGACTTGGAAAGATGTCCATTGATTTGTTTAGTGTCCTCTTTGCTTGAGCATGGAGGGAGTCGTCGAATGACTTTCCAGCAATGGGTGTTGGAATCACTGGCCGGGGACTGCGGGGAAAATCCGCAAGTTCGAAAGTCTCAGCCTGTCTGTGGTTAATTTGTGAATGAAAGTAATTGGGAGGCCCAAGACAGGTGATGCATAAGTTTTCACAAGATATGTAGTATTTTTATGACCATTATTGCAAAGTTTGGGCAGTATAAAACAAAAAAAACTTCATGACAATTTCGTAAATGGTGTCTCTCCTCAAAGGCTTTGAAAGTGGTTGTGCATTTGGAGAGCTTCCAGAAGGAAACAAATACATTAATGCAATGGCCCTGTCTATAAAATAGTGACTAAACTGAAAATTTGTAGCAGACAAGCTGTGGGGTCATCAGATAGGTCTGGGCGATAGAATATAGATTAAATTTAGCGGATTTAATATAAAAATTTTTTCAAGCTAGACACATCAATAATATAAAAGATAATTAAACCTGGAATTTTTAGTTAAATGTCGAAATGTTTTTTTTTAAGAAAGGTTATTTGGATGTAATAGTGTTAAATAGCAAAAGTCATTCCAAATATAAATTTAACCGGGTCACAAAAAAAAATAAAATTCAAAACCCAAATTTTTTTTGGGAAAGCCAATCTTTTCCCCAAAGGTTCTCTATTTTGAAGACAAAG
>JBCFYV010004542.1:0-21441 GCA_039000515.1 Timema cristinae
TCAAGGCTGTGAAAAAATGTTTGTAAACAATATGTCAAATTTAATATAAAAAAAAAAAAAAAAGTGTTTATAAATTTGTAAATTGATGACTTGCGGGAGCAAACTTTGGGGTTTGTGAGTTTAAAACCCGTTTGTGTCTTGAGAGCCGAAAAAAGAAAAGTGTTAATCAAATTAAGCAAACTGAACTACTCATCAAAAATTATTATTTTATATATATATACTTTTAAGATAATTAGCTTTTTAAGCCACAAATTAGCAAACCGTTGCAAAGAGCGTAATGGTTAAAAGTAACAAAATTTTTTTGGTGAAGACGCCTTGGGGAACTTGTTTTGCGAATGGGCTTTGGGCGCGATTTTGTACCCCCCCAAAGCCAAGGGCATGTCGTTTATTTGCTGCGAAAAAAATGAGGGTCGCAGTAGATTTTGTGAACGCCCCCAAACATTCATTTGGTTTATGATGTGAAGGTTCTTTTCGAACCAGGGTAAGCAGCGAGTCCCAAATTTTTTTTTATAAGGGGATTTAGGATGATGGGGAAATATTTGAATTTAACTTACGTTTAAACAAAAAAAAACCAATCCCTGTGGGACCCAAAAAGCATAAAATTTACTATCCAATACATCGGGTAAAAAAAATATACAACAAAAATTGCTTCTCTGAACTGAGTTTTTTCCCCTTTTGAATCTTTGGCCCAACCTTTATTTATTAAAAGTTCGTAAGATTCAGGCGAGTAAAATTTTTGGTAATTCCCCACTAATTGTTTTTGCGATTTTAGATCCAAAAAGCAAAGCTGAGCCTCCCCTTTTCTTTTCCCAAATATATTCCGACAGTTTCTTCGTAGATGTTTATAGTCTCGAACAAAGTGTGGATAGGAATAACGTAGAATAGAAAATTATCTCTGGATATACGGGAAAGAAAAAAGGGTTTTTCCGCTCCCGAACTCCCCACGAACTTTTAAATAAAATTGGTCGCTCTCAGTTTTTTTTAAATGATGACTATGAACGAGGCGTCCCCTCTTACAAAGAGGTACAGTAACCGTCACGTTACATGCAACAGTTCGTTTAATGAATATCCATTTTTAGTTTTCCAAGTTAATTTACTAAATTATATAAGATGCCAAAAATCTCCTTTCATGTATAAAAAGGGGTTAGGTAGAATATTAGTTTACTTTGATTTAAGAAGTTTGGGTAGCCAAAAAAGCTCCTAAAACGGCCAAATATAATTTTTAATTTAATTAGAAACAATTTTTTTTGGGGGTTTTTAAGATTATTGATTGGTGTGCCACATAAAGGGGTTGAAAGTGCTAGATGGGGCCCGGGTCAAAAAAAAAAAAAAAAATTTTCATATACAGTTAAACCATAATTAAACATTAAAAAGATGTGAGCTGCACAGATATATATTTTTCCTTCACCCCTGTTTTTCCCCAAAAAACGGAAAAGTTTCTATCCCTTGTTCAAAAGTTTCTTTAAAGAAACCCGCTAGCGAGTTTTTGACAAACTCTATAAACCCCTGTATGGCCTTTTTTTTTAGGCGTTTACAATACTGCCCCCAGCCACACATGTTGGTTTTGGGGAGAATTTTATATACTTTTTTCATCGACTTTTTTTTAAAAGTATAAAAACGTTTCCCCGGCCCCGAAAAAAAACCCATTAATGGGTTGGGGGACTTTGAATTAGATAAATAAAGCATAAAAAAAATTCAAATTTGGAAAAAAATATTTAAAAAAAAGGGTTAAAACTATTTTTGGGAAAAATTTTTTGGATAAAATAAGGGAAAATTTTTTTTGTGTCAATTTTTCAAAAACCCCCTCCGGGGGATTTAATTACAAAAAAAGGGGTTTTTTGGACGGATACGGGAGAATCCCCAAATTAAAAACCCCTTTTTTTGGGGACGAGGTGAATGGGGTTTAAATTTTTTAAAAGGGTTTTTAGGCCCTTTTTACCCCCAAATTTCTCCCAAAAGTGGCAAAAAAAACGTGCAGACTCTTTTGGGAAAAAATTTTTTTGAAAAAATAAAAAATGCTATAATTTTTTTTTGCATTTTTGAAAAGCGTTTAAAATATGGGGACGTACCCATTTTTTCTATTTCATTATATGTTTGAAAGCTCAAAAATTTAAAGGGGGGTTTAAAAAAAAACGTATTCAAAAAAAAAATAAAAAAAATTTTTAAAACTATTATATAAAATTTTTTTATTTAAAAAAAAGAGTTTCCCAAAAAAAAAAAATTTGGGGCCCCAAAAAAAAAAAAAAAAATAAATTTTTATTTTAAAACGATTATTTTTTTTAAAGGTTTTTGATATTGGAGGAAAGACTCTTTTAACTCCCCAACGGGGGGAAGAGGAAATGGGGGTTTGGGGGGGGGGCGGGGGGGGTTTTTTTAAAGGGGAAATAAAAACAAAAAGGGAAAGGGGTTTTTTTTCCCCCTGCCCCCAAGCTGGTGTTTGGGGGAAAAAGGGGGGATAAGAGAAATAGAAATAAATCTTAGCAGATTTATGCTTCAGTTTTATTGACTTTTTTTTTGGGAAATCACAATGAATATTCGGGGGTTTTAAGAAGAAAAATATTTAAAATTTTAATTAAAATTTTTGCCCCCAAAGTAAAAAAAGCGAGGAATAGAATTAAAAAAAATTTTGGGAAAAAAAAGGTTTTAAAAAAATTTATTTTAAATTTTGAAATGTAATTTCCCCATTTTAAATTTTCTTTTTTTAAAGTAAAATGTAAAACTGAATTTTATAATTAAAACTAAAAAATGAAAAATTTTTAAAAAATATTTAAATATTCCCCAAAAAATTGGGTTTTTTTAAAAACGATCCCCCATTGAAAATTTTCCCCAAAAAATAAAATTTTTGTTTTGGGTTATTAAAAGGGGATATAAAACAAAATTGGCCCGCGGTTTCCCCCGTAGTGTTTTATGGGAAAACCCCAGTGAAAAAAATAAATGTGTTAAAAAAATTTTATAAAAAACCCTTCTTTGACAGGTTTAAAAACTATTTTTTTTTTTTGAACTTTGTTTTTTTTATAAATTTTTATCAATTACAATTTAAAAAAAAACCTATATAAAAAAAAATAAAATATGTTTTTTCTTTATTTGTTGTAAACATATCTTTCTTCCAAACTACTTAGGCTGTCGTGAACCCAAACTGTATATTACAAATGGGGAAAAAAATAAATGTAATGACTACACGCTAATTTTCATTTAAGTGGTTCCGTTTGACATAGTCTTTGGGGGTTCAAACCCGGCCGGGTGTAGCTAGGTTTTTTTTTAAAGTTTTCCTACACGTCTTCCTTGAAATTTGGGTACATTTTAACAAATTTTTTATTTACCTTAAATTATTAGCTTTATTAAATGTGTTTTCCGGGATGGTATTAAAGACCCCGAAAATAAAAAAAGGTAATTTTTATTAATTACAAAATTATTGGACCTTGGGGAAATTAATTGCAGTCCCTAAAAAAAATACTAAGAGTTTTTTTTTTTTATACACCCTTTGGTGGCCCGTGATCAAAAGCTTACTCTGCATTTTATATAGACTGTCGATGACGGGGTTTTAAAGGGTTCGATCTGGTCGGGTGTATGAGGGTGTTTTCCAAATGGTTTATATCTCCCCCACGTAATGAGGGACACTTATATTATATAACCTTCTAACCCCAAAACCCCTTAGCTTAATTAGTAAAGCAAAAACACCGAAGGGGTAGTAAGAGCAGTTTTAAGAAAATTTTTTCCGTATTTTTAATTTTAATTTTATCCCATTAAAGAGATTTTGGAGACAATTAAAAAATGTTTTTAAATTTATAGAAAAAAACCAAAGTTGTGGGGGGGAAAAAGGGTGATCTAACTGGAGTCCCCTCCATCTATTGAGCTGTGTTGTGAATGATTTTAGTTATGCCTTTCCTTTCAGAACATTTTATTTGTATGGAAAATTTTAAAGGCTTTTACAGAACACAATGGTAGGGGATCAAAAGCACATTTTAATATAGTTCATTTGACTGTTTTTTTTTTTTTTCAGACTATTCATTTTAGGCCTGTTTAAACTAACACTGGTAAAAAAATTAAAAAAGTTTCAAGTTCCCCAACAAAAAAATTGGTGTTTTTTTATAAAAAAACCCTTTTCCAAAAATCTACCTTTTGAAAATAAAAAAACCAACAAAGAATGAGAAAGTTTAAAAGTTCAATGTTTTTAAAAAAAACGTTTGTAATCAGATAAATATTTTTACAAAGGGAAAAAAGTTTTTTTGGGTATATTGAATAGATTGAAAAAAACCTTGAAATAAAAAAAAAGTCTTCTTTGCAAAAAAGTGATGTAAGTATAGGATCTTTGTTTTAACGAGGGGGCTAGTAATTTTTCCCCGGGGCGGTGGCCCAGTTAATAAAAATTACTACATAATATGTGTGCTTAAAAAAATGCATAATCCGATCATCAACTATCTTAAACTGGTGGTTCCCGGGGGGGGCGTTTTGGTTGATCCCCCTCCCCCCCCACCCCGGAAAAAAAAAAATATCGAAAATATTGAAAAAATATCTTATTTTAAATTTTGTAAAAATGCGCCCCATTTCCTTGCCAAACTCCTTTTAAAAAACCTAACATCAAAAAAGAGTTTGGGAAATTATCTTGAATTTAGGAATTTTTGTCAAAATTTTAAAATCAAAAATTTCTCTGAAAGTTTCGGGATTCGGCTGATGTCCCCAGATACTTATAGCGGGAAATAAATTTATGTGAGAGAAACATTTCTAATTCAAATTTTTAATAATTTTAGTTTTGCCTGGAATACTGATACTTGTTGTAAATTTTGTAAGAAAAACCCTCCCTTTTCCCCTTCCCCAAACTCTTCATAACCTAACATCAAAATAAGAGTTTGGGGAAAATATCTTGAATGGGAATTTTGTCAATTAAACACAAATCTTCTGAAAGTTTCCGGATTCGGTGATGTGCCCAGCTCTTATAGTGGAATAAATTTATGTGAGGAAAAAAATTTCTTTAAGGCGAAATTGAAATTTTTTTAATTCAAATTTTATAATTTGTTTTGGGGGAAACTAACATTTTTTGCTAAATCTGGATGTAATTATTTTTTCTTGTTTTTTCCCTGAATTTTTAAAAAACCTTGCCTCTGTGCAGTAAACCGGTACATATTTGGTGGGTTTTCCCATTGAAAAAATCTTTGAATTGTGGTGATTGACCCTTGATTTAATAAAGTTCTTGTTTGCACAATGCCCGTTTTAAGTTTTTTTTAGCCCAGTTTTTAAAACCAAATTTTAGGGTGTTACCCAAAATTTGCGTGATTGCAATAAGTGTTTTGGGCGTGGCAAAGTTTAACAATTTTTTGTGAGGGAGAACTTTTCCATTGTTTGTTAATATTGTGACAAATTTTTTAAAAATCCTTTTTGTCCCTTGGGCGCCTTTTCTTCCCCCATGGAGTACGAAAGAGATTTTTAAAAAATTTAGAATTTTACTAACTGGAGCAAATATGTCATTTGAAGGTTGATGTTATGTCGGAAAACTTTTTTGGCTAGTGAAAAATAGATCCCAAATTTTTTTTGAAATTTTAAAAAAATTTGATGCAATAATATGAAATATCTGTGAATGGTTAATAGATTTAATCAAAAATTTTTACCAAACCCCCAATTAAAAAAAGTTTTTACGTACGGCTATCAAAAAATTTTAAAAAAGCCCCAAAAAATAAAGGGGTGATGTATAGTGCTGTTGAAGTTCGGTGATTATAAGAAAAACTTTAAAGCTTTGTCCCTTAATAAAACTTTTAATCTATTTCGCTGAAAACTAGTTAATAATAGAGAATATGCTAGGAATTTTTTTTTGAAAATTTATTTATTTGGTTGGGCAAAAAATGGATGGCGGGCCGGGGGTTTTGTGCCCAGTTTACCTTATCCTGGAAAAGGGGTTCATTTTTCCCTTTAAATTTTATTTTAAAAGTCATGTCTGTAGTTTTTAAAATCTAAAATTTTATAAATACACAAATAATGTACAAGTAGCCCCGGGAAGTTTCAAAGAAGATGGAGTGTGAAAAACTTCGTCAAATTAAAAGAACAAGAAGTTTCCCCTGAAAAGTGAGAAAAAGAACCCATTTAGCCCTAGGTTGTCTAATATGAAAAAAGACTAGGGGCCCTTGTGCTAGAAGCTGATATGTTACGGAAAATTGATAGAGAGAAAATTAGATTTTTGCCTACTTTTAAAAACATCAAGAACGTGAGGAGTTAAAAAGGGGAATTTCTAAAAAAATGTGGTATGGAAAAATACGGCGAATGTGCTCCTGCCTCTAACTTTGGACCCCTTTGTGAAGATTCTACACTCTTGTGAAAAGGGTGTTAAGGGTTTTTTTGATGATTTTGACAAAAAATGCAATATGTAGGTAGAGGAAAGAGAAGAATGGGAATTGGGTCTTGAAAAAAAAATGAATATTAAAGTTGAGCCCTTTTGGGCTCTTTGTTGATCCGGAATTATTTACTTGGGGGGCAACTCCCGATGGTCAAATAGGATTGACACCATTTTTTGAAGTGAATGTCCACCCCAGCAAGGAACATGACACCCGAAAAGCTGTTTTAAAAAGAAAGTTTACTTTTTAAAACATAAGCAAGGACAAAAGAGAAATTACGCGCATTAACAAAAACAACTATATCAAGTGAAAGGGCCAACTTCACGTGACCAGGAGAAGTTATTGCCTCTTTGTTTTATGGAAAAATGTGGGGTATAAAGGGCGAGAAGATTTTCAGAGACGATGATTTTGGGCTAGCCACAGGAGAAAAAACTGAGCCATTCTATCTAGATTGTTCCTGCAGGCTTGTAGATCCAGACGCAGACGATCCATACCGATTAGAAATCCACCTTACATAACAAAAGGCTATTGAAGACAAACAAAAGGCTGACAAATGTAAGGCAATGGCCCTTGAAATTTCCAATTAAAAACCCTAAATGAGGCGAAAGCTTTAGGTTATTAGGCTTCCAAACGCAAATATAGAGCTAACTCCCCTTCCCCTCAATTTTGACTTTTTTTTTTAATTGTTTCGTGATTATGTGCTAAAAAAAAAATATATAATTTTCTAAAATTTGAATAGTTATAAAATTAAAAATTGTCGACTGTGTTTTTTTGAAAATTACCAAAACTCAAATGTCTTGTATTCTTGGTGATGTGATGTTTTATAGAGTTCTATATAAGGGTGTGTCAAATAAATTGCTATTTGTTTCCCCCATAAAATTATAAAAAAAACAAATTTTTTTTAACTAATTAATAAAATAATCAAAACATTCCTAAGTGTCAAATGCGGTAAATATTGTTTGGAGCGTATATTACATTTCGAAAAACTTTATCCAACTATGTTTTTAAATTCATATAATAATATATATAAAAAATATTTGAATATATTAATGCAATTTTTTCAATTCATTATTTTATAAAATTACTGGTGATGTTAAATCACCAAAAGTAAAAGTAATTTACCAGTAATTTTTTTTTAATATACCTATCCACTTTGGTGAAAGTATGAAACATCAACGGTATTTTCTACATCTACCATTGATTTTTATAAAACATATAAGTTATGCTGAATATATTATAAAACATAACTCAAAACTAATCAAACCTTTACTTAGCTTATTAACATTAACCAGTGACTGATGGTAATTTTATAAAATCACCGGTGACTTTATAAAATTTTCAGCGATTGAAATAGTGTTTTTGTAGATTCACCCAATGTAAAAAATACGAAAAGTAGCAACAGATGAATAAAGGCATCTGATTGGCTGAGCGTTTGAGTCACTCAGTACACAAGCCAGCTCGTTAGTTATATTCTCAAAGATAATGTAAGATAATCTCAGTTGTTAAAAATTAGGTAATATGTTGGAGGTTGGGAAGAATAAATAAACCTTAAAAATACACACCTATACAATCAACATTGTTACTCTACTTATTAAAAATAAATGGTACGGACGACGGTGCACCGCACAGTCTTTCTCTCATCTCTCATATTAAAATGGACTGATTTACTAAAAACTTGTAATAGTTGTGAAACGAAATAATAGATTCCCCATATTTTTACAGAAAACACTCCACCAAAGGTCATAAAGGAAATAATTACACTGCTAGCTATTTAATTCCTTACTCCATGGCAATAGATTATTCAGAACACTTGCAGAAATGTAATAAAAGGGGAACATCTTTGTCCACCAAAGAGCATAATAAATTTCATATTTAAAAGATCTTCAAATTTATGTTTTTATATTTGCTTATATCTCAGAAACTATTGGTTTTTTGAAATATGTTTCGAATAAATATTTGTTATTTTTAACAATACAAAAAAAATACAGTTCTAAGTATTTTCGTATCTCAAATAGTAGCGGAGAAATGATCAAAATTGGAAATTAACCCTTATGTAAAGTAACCTTAAAGTCACTTTCATAGGAAATGGAAAATTGCCATTTTGTTTGTAATATTAAACAATACGTAAATAAAAACAATTAAACAAAACATTTGGCTCTTCACTAAAATATTAAAATAAAATAAACATATGTTTGTAATAATTTTCAAAACAATTTAGGGAGTTTTAATTTTATTTATTTATATTTTATCTCTAGAAAAAAATTATTTCAATAAATTTATTTTGTGTAAGTGAACTTATCTAAAACTATGCAAACTAATATAAACATCCTAGGCCAAACCTAAATACACTTTAATTGACTTGTACCAATTAGAATAAAACTTGGTAGTCCGAGATTCCGGATAATCTGATCAGGGGGCATTTATTGGCATTCCTTTACCCATTTCTTGAGTTAGCCACAAAAAAAAAGTGCCCCATTAAACTTGGCAAACAATTACTATTTCAAAGTTCGACGACTATTCAGATATTAAATTAATGTTGAGGAACCAAAAAATTACATTTTAGAATTAATTTCATTTCTGTCACTAATGCTTTTCCAACTACAAACTTCTTAGCTAGTTTAGTTGCAATTTTACAATTACCGAGACATTTTAAAACTTCCAGTTTTTTTTCCATAGACGTGTCCACAGAAGGGCACAGGTAGGCCCCCCTTTTGTTCTTTCAAATATTATGTTCAATGAGGCAGGCACGCACGCACACACACACACAGCTGTAAGAAATCATTGCTTCGTGTGAGAAGGATGCATATAATTCTTATTACAATTTAAAAATAGCTCTAAATAACTTCCAGAGTCTTATGATTTGATCACTCTTAATAAAATATAAAGATATGGAAAAAAAAAAATCCAGGAATGGACTACTCTGAATAGCTTCCATAAAGAAAAGCTATATTTAAATATATTCTTATAAAAAACTTTGGGTCAGTGGCGGTGGAATCGACGGGTAAGGGGGGGCACTGCCCATGGGACGGATTAGCCCCCCATGGAAAGAAGTTTCTCTCTCCTAGATACATTTCACACACTTCGACAGTATTGAATATTAAACTAAAAGATTGCCTTAAATAGAACTCAAAATGATTTCTATGTGCATTAAATTTTCAAAAATTAACTGGAGAAGACCACACCCTATAGCTTCTAGAATAATGTAACTGTAAGAAAAAATCAGTTTAGAAGCGCTCTTAAGGAGAGGTAGAAGGGATAGCAAGTGTTTTTACAGTTTTTATAGAATTGAAAGTTTTTAGCCAAAATAAATCAAATATTTCTCCAGTAGCAACATAGAGTTTAGTTTTCTGCACATGCTAATATCGAAAGATCTTGAATATCTGTCAAGAGTGTCCTGGAATTTTGTCAAAACTTTTGAAATAAAGAGAAAAAGTTTTGACAAAATTCCATGACACTCTTGACAGATATTCAAGATCTTTCGATATTAGCATGTGCAGAAAACTAAACTCTATGTTGCTACTGGAGAAATATTTGATTTATTTTGGCCAAAAACTTTCAATTCTATAAAAACTGTAAAATTACTCGCGCACCCTTCTGCCTCACCTTAATAGCTTCTAGGGTCATCTAAATACACTGTAAGAAAAATCTGTGGTAAAATTCCCATACATGTATTGGAAGTAATTAACCCATACAAGTATTTAAGTTTTCCCATACACAGTCATGGGAAAAGTGCCACACGTCGGTAGTAATTTTCATTTACTGGGTCGGTATTTTTCCCATGTTTGGATATGGAAAAAATACAATTTCTCCTTTATGTTGATTGTATTTTTCTTATACTTCGTTGGTATTTTTCCCATACCTGTGTATGGAAAAATTAATATTTTATCGCCATTAAGATTGTGATTTTTATATACTTGATTGGTATTTTTTCCATACCATACAAATAATACTTATTTAGGCACTTTAAAATCTTTTTTACCTTTAAGTGCACATAAGGAGCACATCACATCAGATCACTTTAAAAGAATTCAGACAAAATCAAAAAGGACTTACGCCCTTTAAATGAATAAAGTGCACTAGGGTAAAAGTGCGCTACTATTCAGACACAGCCTATATTTTAAGTTAATAAAATAGTTTGTTAGGATACCTAATCTTTTTCGATATTACAAATGATACACCTATTTTACCAAGCTTTAGTCACATGTAGGAAAATTATAGCTCAATCTCTATACAAGATGAAAACAATTTGAATCACAAAATAAACCACTGCCACGTGGTGTTTTATTCTTATTACAAAGTTAGGTTAAACAAGCGAAATTCCTCCATTTTTCACATCATGAATTATATTCATAAATAATTAACTTGTTCTTCACTAACTGGTGAGAAAATACAGCAGCAAATATACTCCTTTAACAAAAAAATTAATAATTCGATAACTTTTTTATTTACACTATGTTCTTCTCTAAACAAATATGGCGAACTTCTTCTGAACTTGAAGACAAACGTGTCTCGCTCTCTCTCTTTCTATTATAGCGCATGCGCACTGAGCTACGAATCGGTGTTTCCCATTCAAGTTGAAATTTTCCCATATAAATGTATGGATACTTTTGGGTGCATTGGAAATGTTCGATAGACATATGGGAAAATTCCGATGTCCGTATGGTATATTAAAAAGTATGGGAGAAATACAATATTGTTGTATGGAAAATTTATGATTATTTCTTACAGTGTAAATAAATCGAGGCAAGGGCCACTAAAGATAAGTTTAAAATGGTTGTAATTTTGAAGAATTTTCTTGCTATAAATACTACTAATGGATTTTGAAAGCCTTTAATTTTTAAAAATTGGCCAGTGGAAGATCACTTCAAACATCTGTTAGAGGCATCTACTTAATTTTCGGTAATTAATATAAAAATATTGTTAGATATAGGACTCTTGAAAAAGCTACATAGTAAATGAGTAAATACAGCATTTGACAAGTACAATCCAGCTCTTGGAAGCGTCTATCCCTTAGACATATTGATAGTCATTGCAAAAGCAACTTTATTTTAACTCACATTAAAAAAAACCATGTGTTTTAACGTAAACTGAGTATGCTATGACAGAAGTCGCAAAAAAAAAATCCTATCCACTGAGACCTTATTCATCGCTGTAGGCTGTGTGTAAGTTGAGAAAAAGGAATGTTGACAACAGAAATAATATATACGATAACATTAAATATTATCAAATAAATAATATTTATTGAGTATAGAAAAACATGAATATGATTACGATCAAACATTCTATAACAATCTTGCCAAAACAACCAAACAACCTGCTTTGGTATCCGCATGGTCTAAACTTTAAGGCATCGCTCTTGAAATAAACTGGACTGCCGCAGACGCAGAACTTGGATTCGCATTTTGGCTGGTTGTACTGAGGGTGGTATTTCATAAACACTTTTTCACTCTCCCTTCACGCAAATGTGAGTCCACTTCCTCTAAATTGAACCATTCCTATCCCTAACTAGTTAGCACATTTAATACACATGCATGTATACCTAAAGGGTAGTAAGGTGTGATGATAAACAAATAAAATAAAACAAACAACCCAAACAGAATGTATGATTCCACTAAAATAAAGAACACAACACAACACTAATAGCTAAAAGAGATCACCTTTGCTTTTTCAAGAAAAAGCCTACATCAGTTTACATTCCTGACTGTTATCAGTAGTGTAATTCAATGGTGCTCAGCAAAGCTGGGCCTATCGTAAGTTTTTTTTTTTGCGATATCAGCATCTTTCACTAATTTAAATCATTTCTATAATAGAGTAAGGGTGAGAAGGGTTTAAAGTGAAGGTGCACTAGCAATTGAATGAAAATATGGAAAAAATTTATTTTATAAATTACGACCACAGTATTTTTTATTTGAAGATTTTTTATCGTACATTTTATGAACACACTGATTTTTCTACAAACTAAACTAAGTGTAGAGCAAAAACATCACCCAGTTCTCCAGCCGATAATAACTAACCAATGATATACTTTCAATCATGCCTGGATTAGAGCCCGTGATCCCTAGGTCAGTAGGCACACGCGTTACCTACCGGCTGTTCTAAAGTGTACAACTTCCCTAAAATAAATTTGACTGAAATTCAAATCTTAACTTGATTACCAATTAATACAAGATGTAATGAAGACTTGATGACTGTTCCAGATTTTTTTTAAAAGCGTTATTCTTTGTAATAAATTACTATGTCATGGGAAAATATATTTAAAAATATTTAACATTGTCTAGCCTTTTAATCTAGGAAACTAAAATTGTTTTTGCTATTATATGAATGTAAAAATGAATACACTTTGTACATGTACTATAAATTAGTGTTTGGACGAGATGTGGTGGCATTGTCCTAGTCTAGAGTACAGTTTTCAACGTTACCTACCAATTCAACTGTCTAAAATCACTCGAGATCATGCGGATCTGAAGTCGTGACATATGCTCTACCACTTTAAAATGCCACAACGTGTCAAGGGAAAGGGGCCTTCTAACCAATATATATATTTATTTATATAATTAAATTTGAACGATTTTTGTAATCTAACATAATTAACCCTTGTTAACTCAAAATATATTTAAAAAAAAATCATTAGTCGACTGTTTCATGTTTTGCTAAAAGTTTTTTAAGAGGTTTTACAATTTTAAATTTTTTTTTACTTCGTGTAAAACATGTCAATTTCAGACTTTAAAAGCGTTTTTACTATTACTACAACGGCCATAAAATTATTGGTTTTCCCGCACGATTGAAACAAGACTTGTGACGTTAAATAGGTGGTGCATCGTTACACGGGGGCATAGGGGCCTAATGTAGATTCTAACACTTTCATCAAAATAAAGTCTCAATCATTTTTTTCTCTAGGTTATATTACTTTTACTAGATGGATTAGTGAATGGTATAAAATATAGTATTTTTATTTTCTGAAAATAGATATGTTCGTTTATGAACTACAAAATGGCAACTTTACTTAGGTGGTAGAAAAAGGACCACGCTTGGGCCGAGACCTTTGGTTAAACAAAGACAACCAGTCCAGCGCCTGTAAGAACCCGAAAGAGCAAACGAAGAGTACAATGCCGTTTTACTATTATTTTCTTTCTTTAAACTGCTGTCCTCCCCAAGATAATTACACATCCCTTCTGTGTGCTCGAGAGTGTTGTCTCTTGAAGAAAGAATGACAGAGTAAAAGAGGACTAGGCGATTGTCAGTTCACCGAGTATTTCCTCTCTATACTGGATGACTTGTCTCTGACGTATTCATCTAAGCTCCACCTCCCTCGCACACGCACGGGCTGCGTAACTTCAGACCTTTTCTTAAAAGAAAACCACGTCAGGATTCGAGTAAGTCAGAATACACCTTTTTTCAATTTATATTTGTAGGTATTTAATTTTATCGTTGGACATCACTCCTCATTCGGGTTGTAAGGATATGTACCGATTATGATGGTATATTCAATATGAGGAAGACTAAATTCAGATGAAGTGTACCCAAATTTGCATGGGGGGAAAATGTAAAAAGCATTTCTAAAATAAAAATCAGTCTTCCCGACCGGGATTCGAAACATGATCTCCCCATCATTGGAAGTCCAATTTATTCCGAGATTGACGTCTTAAAGCATTTCAACAAGACAAGATGAGCTTGACGTTTGGTCCGTGTGTCCATCAACGTGTATTTTAATTGAATTTATAATGAATGAAATGTTATTTATTTTAATTGGGGTTTTACCTTGTTTTTTCAAACTAATAAAAGGTACGTCCAAAAACAAAACAAAAAATTCACTTGCAAATTATTATAAAAGAAAACTTGCTAACCTGGTGTTTTGTGAAAGTAAACAACATTTTAATGATGTGGTAAATCCATTATTGCACGAACATTAAATTGAACTGGGAGTAAAGTGGTTAGAACTTGCTTTCATGGAAAACTGATTTTTTTCGCAAAACTTCCCCCCACCCTTACTCCACCCCTAATGTTTTATATAATGTACGTGGGTTGGTAAAATGCAGTGGTGGTAGAACCTAGAGGGACAGGTGGTTATTTCCCTCCCTGGAAGCCCACCCGCGCTTCCTAGATATCTCAAATCCTCTCATATTATCGAATATAATGCTGAAAGATGGCCAAAGATGGTCAAACTCCAAATTACTTTGAGAAGCATTAAATTTTCAAAAATTTTACGTAAAATACCTCTCCAAATAAATTTTATACGTAAAATACCTCTCCAAATAAATTTTAAAGGCTTCTTATCTTTAAAAAATTTAAAGAACCCATTCCAAAGAGCTTATAAGAAGAACAAATTTTCAAAATTTTACCAGGTGAGAGAGGACCACTTTGAATATCTTTTACAGGTTACTAATTTTAAAGAAATATTCAGTAGAGAGGCAATTTAATAGCTTTTAAAAGCATCCGAATTAAAAAGAAAATCCGTTGGAAGACACCTTTAAATAGCTTTAATTTACACAAATAAGGTTCCGCCAACGCTGGTAAAATGTAGCCCATTATACAATTCAAACCAGGAATCGTATACTAAACTGAAATTCGTTAGGTACACACTATCTTCCAGAAATTGAAGTTTCATATTTGAAAAAGCATTTAAACGTTCACTACAATATTGTTGATGGAGTCACAATTTTAAAAGTTGCCTCATTGGTGAAACATAGTTTAGGCTGATGTTTTAATGCATGCAGGCAAGGCCGGCATGTCCCCAATTACCGGAGGCTAGAAAAAAAATTCTAAGTGATAACAGTTCTATAAGCTATCTGAAGTGTTTTATTTATGAAAAATAACATCATAGCTGCTAAAGGATGAAAAAATCTAAATATAAACACCTCTATAAGCTCTCTGAAGTGTTTTTTTTTATGACTAAACAGCCTCCAGCCTCCTAATTTGCACTTGTACATTAATGTTGATATTTTTTGACCCATAAAATTAATAAAGCCATATATATTTTGTTCATAAAATTTAGGGGTGATTTTAACCCCCAAAGCCCCCTCAACCCTGACTATGGCCTTCCATACAGGTCTAATTAATTTCGCTCATGTAATTGTACTAGGTTAAAAATTGAACTACTATAAATACATTCAATTCATAAATGAGCTCTAAATTAATGTAAACACCGGGGGGAGGGTACCTTTTGGCATTGGAAGGCCGCGTGTCGTTTTTAAGTTAATATTTTTTTAGAAACCCATAAAGGAGCGAATGATTTTTATTCCATTTTTACTTTCTCTCTATCTTACAGGTAGAGAAAGTATGGTGATCGTCAAAAAAATCGAACTCGAGATTTTGATGAATCTTGACGTTTCATGACTCCCTGAATCCGAAAAAGTGGTTTTTGAATTTCCGTCTGTCTGTCTATCTATCTGTCTGTACCTCCAACTATAACCTAAACTATTTTACCGATTGAGCTAAAACTTGATATATAGGGTTTTCATAGGGTTGCTCCGAGGGGTTTTTGGAATTGGATATCCACCCCTAAAATTAAGGGTGGTTTAATGAAGGGTAAAAAGAGAAAAAGTAGATTTTCTCAAAATCGGCTCTAACGATTTTGATTAAATTTCATTTATAAACATTATTAAATATTCTAAACAAAATGGCTACTCTCAATATTTCGGAAAAATGGCTTTAAGGGCCCCGGTCTGATGTGTAAATTAACATTTTTTATAATATCTCCGAAACTATTTGAGATATGAAATTACTTAGCATTACAAATATGTATATACATTTATAATACAAATATTTTAAAAGATTCGTATTTTTATAAAATCAATAACTTTCAATCTATACGCAATTATATATATTTTTGAACTTTTTGGACATTAAAGTTTAAGTATTGCGACCGTAAAAAAATCTAACCTGAAATGTTGATGGATGTTGACGTCTTATGACCCCCCGAACCCTAAAAAGTAGTCTTCGCAATGCCGTCTGTCTCTGTGTCTATTAAAACTTAAAATTAAGAGTAGTTTTATAAGGGGCGAAAAGAGAAAAAATAGGTTTCTCATAATCTGCTCCAAAGATTTTGATTAAAATTCGTATCTAGGCGTTGATTAAGATTATAAATAAACTGGCTATTTTAATTTTCCCATGAAAATGATTTTTAGGGTACCTTACAGAAGCGTTAATTTCCGTATCTCCACAACTATTTGAGATACTAAACAACTTATCATTGCAAAATTGTAGGACTATTATAAATAAAAAAAACTTTTGCTTGACATATATTTTTATAAAAGCAACAGTTTCTGAGATATTTGCAAATATATTAATACAATTTTGTGAGCTTTAGTTGTAAAGCGATACTACTTAAGTATTAACGCAATAATTCTCCAATGCCATAGAGTAATTAAATATAAGTAAGTCTCTCAAAAAAGTATGTTATTTTTCCTTAAACCTCTTAGGAGAAATGTTTGTACAGCAATGATCTATATCTATTTTATACTCAATAGTCAATATTTACATTTTTGTATTGGTCAAAATGGATAAATGAATAATTAAATATCAATGCGATGACTTGAAGATGTGGAACACCTAATAAAATGTTAAAATTTTAACCGGAAATCGAAATTTTAATACGAAGTGTTGACCCTTGTGGACCCAATATTAGTCTTTTTTATTGGTCCAAACATACAAATTAGGATATTAATTCTTTAAAAATAAAAATATAAGATTTAAAACAGAAATTTTGATGAATCTTGACTTTTCATGAATCTCTAGTAATACAATTTTCATAAATAGGAACATGTAAAGCAGATCCCAATGTCCAAGCTGTCAGCAAATGGTTCAAATACCATTTTATTAAGGTCTTTAAAACTTTAAAACTGTTTGAAATAATCTTAGGTGAACAAAGATGCGCCTCTTTTCTCATTGATTCTATATCGTATATTATTTTATTCGTCTTCTTATGTGGAGTGGTGATAATACAATGTACAATATTGCGTTCAGAAATCTTACCAATTTATAGAAAGAGAGAGAAAGTCTGTGCGCTGCGCCGCACCATTTATTTCTTTTTGATTCGGTGAAGACAAATTTCAATGTTTTTTACATATTTATTAAATATTCATGGAAGATTTTTTTAATAATCCTTAGTAAATAAAAAAAAATTGGGACCAGTTTTTTCAATTTTTCTTGAATTTGTTCTGCATGGATATTGGTTTATTTTTAAATTTTACTGTAAATATGTATTGTAAAAGAATTCTTAAAAATATGCATAAGCATGTAATAAAGTTTATAAAATCTTATAAAAAATCACTCCAGAATGAAGTTCTATATACTCACTATCTCAATAGTTGAGAATACACTTAGTTTTATTATATTTTATTGATTGATGAAGATTGATAAAGAAGAATAATTGACGGAATATGCGAAAAGGCTATACTATACACCTAAAAAAGGATCACAGGTTCTACACCCTGGTATACACCAGCAAATAAAATATGTGTATCTAAAAACTCAACAAGTATCTATCGAATAATTATCTAATTGTTTCATGTGGTTAGCATAAGTTTGAAATATAGAGCGGTCGCCCGCTGTGAGTATAGTGTGCATGACTGGTTCGGATGCCACGGATATAATTAAAACTATACAACTTTCTTTAAGGTAAATGCAACCAACAACGCTGTTCAAAGGGGCTTAATTTATCACCTAGTTTGGTTTACCAATAACTGAAGGTCAGAGTTAGATTCCCAATTGGAGGTAAAAAATATATTATAGTATATTTGCTAAATAGTTTATACAAATCTTTCCCCTACCCCGAAAAAATCAGATATATTACCTTTAAATTTCCCTTTGTCAGCCTTATCTCATTAGCTTAAATAAAATGTGTATAGACTGCATAGGTGGTAAGACACTATGGAAAAAAAAACAAAAAAGATAAAAAAAAACATTCTCAGTATATTTGACTTATCATTTTTATCCCTTATTTCATAAATAAAACCGTTAAAACATGTTAATATAAAAAGGATCTACTAATACAACGATTTTATTAAAGAACTTAACCCGTTCAAAATAAATTAAGAACTCTGAGTAATTAGTGAATCTCCTTCACCGATAAATGACACAAATAAATATGAAAATAAAATATTTTCATTTGAGTGAATATACATGAGGATTAAATTAAATACTCGATACGTGATTCCTCATTTACCACATTAATTTCGGTAGACCGGCTCTGGGAGGGTCCAGTGGGCCGGGCGATAATGATTACTCACCCAACTGAAAGATAGGGGTGCCGATAAAACGCTCATTCATTACCAGGGCTTCCTAGGTGTGTCTGCGTTCAAGAGAAACTTCAAAAGCGATTTAGATATTCTACTGCGAAATTGAATCAAAGACTAATTGTGGAGAACAGTACGAATTATACGTAAACTTCCAACATTTTTACTTTCTCGCTATCTTACAGTTAAGGAAAGTATTATGATTGTCAAAAAAAATCGAACTGTAGATTTTGATGAATCTCAACGTTTCATGACCCCCCCGAATACAAATAAGTGGTTTATGAATTTCCTTCTGTTTTGTGGCATTTGGCTACAAGAAAAAGATAACAAGTCAACGATAACAAATACTCATCTCATTTCACCATCCTAGCAGCGCTGTACTCTGAACCGATAGAGACCACGACACTACCAACCGTAATTAGACCGCACAGACAACTGACCAGCTCCACCTAAGAATCAAACCGCGCCCGCTAGAAGTCACCATGTGCTCAAGCTATTCCAAAGAACTTGAGAAGGAAAGAGATACCTGTTCTGCAAAGTGCCCAAACATTCCAATTGCTTTGAGAAAAGAGTAGAAGCTCGTTCTGTCACTTGCATTTCCCTCCCGGTGTATGATACTCTTTGGTTCCCCTCCCTTTTTTCCCCTTTGTTCCGTGATGCCTGAGTTTTGGAAATCGTATATAAAGACCGATGTAGGAAAGAGTCCTGCACTCTCGGACATTGCTCGGACTTAATCGGATGAAGGCAAGTCTTCAGCATTATTTAAAAAAATGTAAGGGTAAGTTTCTTTTAGGCGTAAATATTTTGTATTGTTATTTTTCAAAATTCCCTTTCGGCAGGTTATTGTTTCAAATTAGTAACTGTTTTAATCTTATAAAACTTAAATATTTCACGTTGTATTTAAATGGTTTAATTTATTTATATCAGCCTAGTTTGTAAGGATAAATTTTTGGATATCACTATTAAGCTGATAGATAAAAGAAAAGAGGATCTAAAATATAAATTTTGAATCTCGCCTTTTTATTATGCTGGTTAGATTTTTCTTGTCTACGTAATGTTTAAGTTAGATGTTCTTATTAATTTTCCTTGCTTACTCTCCTGTATTGTTAATATTGTGATTGATAAATTTAGGGTAATATGATTTTAGGTTATTATGGGATATTTTAAAAATTTGTGGACGGTGCTCATTTTGATTATGTTGAATAATTATGAGTAATAGAATGCAGATGTTAGATAGTTTCATTGTTCGTATTAGGATAGTATTGAGTAACTTCGTATGCAAAGTTCAGGCGAAAAATAATAAGCTAAATGATTCTTTGTTCAATATATTCTAAAAAATGGTTGTTTAATTGAAAGTAAAGACAATCTTAACTTAAACCCTTTTAGCTCATTGCAGATTATGAATTTAATGAGGATAGTATGAGCTATTATTATTTTCTACATACTACTTTTAACTTGTTACATAAATATATATATATTTATTTGATTCTGATATTTATAATAAACATATACATGCACTTTATGCAATTTATGTAATGTTATTGTAAGTGAAAATACCCTTAGGTTTAGAAACTATCTCTGTCTAATCCTTCCTTAATTTCAAATATTATTATTATATTTATATTTCTGGAGACCGACCATCATGTTCTTCCCGCACCTGGATTGAGTTGCATGCCCTGGGTTTCTTTTATGCACCCAGCATTCAAAACTATTACTCATACAGCTCACTCCTGTTGCTTTCGTTATCATATAAATTTATTTTTAAGAGATTTGGACCCTCTTTTGTAGGTTATTGAGATATTTAGGGTTCAGTCTGTATTCAACTCCAGCCTAAATTTTTTATGGGGAGGGGCCCTAAAACGGGGGTTTTATAGGGGTTTAATAGATTTATCGAGGGGTTTTTTTTTTGGAAAATTCGATATCCAGCCCTAAAAAAAGGGGTATTTTAAACTCAAGGGAAAAAAAGAGAAAAAGTCAATTTCCTCAACTTTCAACCCGATAGATTTTGATTAAATTTCATTTCAAAACTTTTTTGTAAAAAAATTTAAAAAAAAAATGGCTAAATCTTAATATTTCGGAAAAATTTAATTTTAAAGGGGTTCCGGTCTGATGGGTTAAATTCTAGTTTTCGAGTTTATTTCAGTAAAACTTTGGATAAGAAAAAATTTCTTTTTGCATCGCAATATGTGGAATTATTTTAATAAATGTAACGTTTTTTTGGGGATAATGTTTACAACTGGGGCCCCACCCCATAATGACCCTTGTAACGATCTTACAAATGAGTACGAGGGTTTAACCAAATTTAACGCCAAGTAATATGGGGGGTAAAAATCACCACCTGACTGTTTTAAGGGCCCCCTTTCCGCTCGCCTTGGGAAAACGCCCGCACTCAAGAAAACCCCCAAAGGACACTGAGAGTTTGGGGCCCCTCTCTTCACTTTGAAAGTGATTAAGGCCCCGCCCACCCAAAAAGAAAATCGTTTGAAATTGACTTGAGTGTTTCCGGGTTCTTTCCCAAAAAAATTAAAAAGCTATCAGCGCTTAATCTTTTTAAAACCCCCAGAGGGTGCCCCCCTTTCTTTTTTAAAACCCGAGCGCTGCTCGTTTTCCTTTGGGTTCCCTTTATTCCTTTCCCCCATTTCCCCTTCTGAGGTCAGAATCGACGCCCAAAAAATCGTATAAAAAGGGGCTGTATTTTTCTAATCTCTTTCTAACTTTTAAACCCCAGGTCATTAAGGTGAGGGTGTTGTCCGACGTCTCTTCTGGGGTTTCTTATTCTTTGAAAATTTTTTTTTGGCATTTTTTATGGGGGGGGAACTGTTTTTAAATTTACCCTTTAGGTTAACTTCGGGGGAGTTTAATTTTTGGGTTTATGGTAAAAGGGGTTT